>RPOG01003681.1:0-58267 GCA_008086565.1 Thalassoma bifasciatum | reverse complement strand
CAAGTGAAAGAGCGAATATCAAAGACAGATTAAATATGTGATAGGATTATGCAAACTTTGAAGTTTAATGAGATTACTATAGAAAGTTGAGTGGGGTCTTTTTCAAAGTGAGAGGATTAAAGGACTTGTTCAATGATATATTACAGTGTTAATGTTAGAAATCTCTCCTCAGTCCTGCCTGAGTTAAATAATGTTTATTTATTAGGGCCCGAGCCAAATGATTAGAGTTGGAAAAAAACCCTTTCAGAACGCCAGTGACAAGGTCAAAACCCAAATAACCACTGGAGAGACTAACATGTCCTTAATGTGTGTACACTGCAAAAACTGGAATCTAAGCAAGTCATTATGTCTTATTTTTAATAAAATTTGTCTTACTATTCTTGATTTGAGCCACATTTACTAGACAAGTTCATAAAAATGTCTCATTTCAAGTTTTTTAAATACAAAAATGAGGCATCAATTGCTTGTAACAAGTCAAAAAAAAATCTGCCAATGGGATAAGATAAAAGATTCTTGTTTTAAGACATCTTTCTAATTCCAAGAAACTTCCCGGGCGGATTCGTCTTATCCCATTGGCAGATTTTTTTGACTTGTTACAAGCAATTTACACCTCATTTTTGTCTTAAAAAAACTTGAAATAAGACATTTTTATGACCTGGTCTGGTGAATGTGGCTCAAATTAAGAACAATAAGACAATTTTTACTACAAATAAGACAGAATGACTTGCATAGATTTCCGTTTTTGCAGTGTAATCATAAGTGGGGACAAATATTGAACTTGGGACCATCAGTATTCCCCATGTTAACTTCAAATTGTACTTGGCATCTTTAGGGCCACTGTAAAAACTGATATCTAAGCAAGTTGTTTGATATTATTTTCATTTCATTCTTGATTTAAGCCACATTCAACTGACAAGACAAGTTGTATCACAAAATGAAATTTTTTATGAAAATTCTAGCTAAGCTGCCCCACAATTTTTTGCTACTTTAACTCCAAATTGAATGCCTTCAATGAGCTAAATTGCACAAAAAATTTCCTTATATTAGTATTTCCTAGCAAAAAAAATTAATTGTGGTGCTCTTGTGTAGATACAATACCCCATAGCACCACCTAGAGACTAAAAACTGCAGCCCCTTCACCACTCTATCGACATGCCTGAACATTTTGTTGTGTAATTATCATGAGCTCTTGTGGGTCAAAACCATAGACTGTATATAGAATGGACAGCGTGGCTCCGCCTGTCAACGTTCTACGTTTTTGAAGCCAAAAAACCCCGTTTCTCTAGCCGCCATTGTGCAGCCAGAGTCTGCGCAGTAGAGAATTTCCGGTGGAGCCAAGTAAAAAAGAGAAATAAAAATATTTATTTCTTCTTCTTCAGAAGGTTTAGTCTCCTTTTGGCTCTTTCCCGAAGTTTCTTATATCCCCGATAAAAACTACTCACGAACGGCAGCTGTCAACTATCGTAAAACGAAACTTATAACGCGGTTTTTAACGTCCAATAACTAATGAGAAACTAACTTCTCAGAAAAAAAAACACCCGAACACCATGCAGCCAGATGACATCCTCATACTACCTTAGAGTAAGGATGAGAGAAACGTTTCTACAAGGTATCGTAATTTTTTAAAGTTTTCCTGGCTCATATCTGGAATACATGGGGAGGCGGGGCTTATGACCTATACTGCAGCCAGACACCAGGGGGCGGGGCTTATGACCTATACTGCAGCCAGACACCAGGGGGCGGAGCATCTGCTGGAGGCTTCAGTTTGAGCCGAACGTCGTTACGTCCACTCATTATACAGTATATGGTCAAACCACAACAAAAGTTTCTCTGACTTAGAAAAACTTGAGAACAAAGTTTGTTTGTTTTTTGGCTTAAATGCTAACTCCTGTTTGTTTGTCCATTCCACTCCTCTCTCATTCCAAATCAAAGTTTCACAGCAACAATAGTCCACCTTTCAAAATCAGCAGTAGTGCTGCGTCACATGGGAAATGATTGGATCCTGTGTATGTAGTTTAGTCTGAGCTCAGCATAACCACAAAGGTGCAGGGCTGGTAGTTGAAGCTCAGCTCCAAACATCTGCTCCACTGTTGCTCTAAAACCAAAGTTTCTGGGGTGTTCATTTTCTTTCATTTATTCTTTATTTTAGTCTTTCTGATCCTCGTCTTGAGTTACCTTACAGCCAAAGTTTTTGCTTTGTAAAAGTTTTTCAACTTCTCAAAGAGGAGATGCCTGTGTCTTAGAGTTTTATCACAGAGTTAAAACAAGGAAAAGTTCTGCTTTGTGACTTACGCGTCTTCTTGGCTGAGTCTTCGACAAACAAAGAGGAGATATCCTCGTCCACTCCCACCTCGTTCTTGGCAATGCAGGTGTAGGCTCCGGTGTCCTCGTACCTCACGCTGCCGATAAACAGCTCACTGCCATTTGCTACAAGAAGAGAGGACGGAAAACAGAGTTTCATTCATCATTTGACATCTTCTAAGAGTATGTTACAATGACTTTTAGATGCCAAACTGATTCAAAACAAAGAGCACTCTGACTTTATAAGTTTTATGTGGTTGACTGAAGCTAATACTCCACATTACATGAGCATCAATGAACCAAACTGGAAAAAGCTGAGTTGCTGTAAATGTAGGATAATACAGATCTGAAAACTTACTCAAAAGTGTATCATACTTTGCTTGTATGCCCAAAAAAGCATCTGTTCAACGACATTGTTCCCAATGGTTAGGATCTTAACCCTCTGATGCATGAATTATGAAAGCCAGTGTCTGGATTTTTCCTTTGAGTGTTTTTATTTGTCTTAAGGGATGAAAAAAATTTTTTCGATTTTTTTTTCTTCAAATATTTGTAACAGAACATTCAACATAAAAAAGAGTGAAATTAATGTAAACATAACTATTTTTTTGTTTGACTTCCTTTCTTTTTTTGTGGTAATTTCATGAATAATCTTCTTTTAATGCTTTGCGAAACATTTTGACTCTCTGTCATCCATTTTAACACTGAAAAATGTATAGTTATTACGCTGTTTTACCCTCAAATGTTTGTCTATAACTTTTTTTTTTAAATATATATGTTTAGAAAAATAATTGAAAACATTTTTTCAGGTCCTAAGAAGAATAAAAATATCCTGACACAGACTAATCTAAATTTCCACCACATGAACCATTGAATTTAGGAGTAAATATAAGTTTTAAATAGGTGTCAACTGTAGTGACCACTGTGCACCACAGGGTTAATATAGTTCTGCGTTGCTTTTTCACACCCACAAAATATGTATTTTTTCAAAAATTTGACCATTAACAAGTATTTCAATCAATTATCACGTAAAGTCATGTAAACCTGAAAGAATGAAGCAGTTTGCCAAATAATACAACTTTAGAGTTGAGTGAGACATTGCTCATTCGCATAACATGTATTTGAAATGAATGCTGCAGGAGAGAGGAATAACATCCTGGGAGAGATGGAAGAAAAACCCACTGTAAAGATGTTAAGAACTATAGATGAACTTTCTTTTCTTTTTCTTTTTTTCCAATGTCAAAATATCAACCCTCTGTCTTTATACTGGCTTGGAACCAGCAAAAGTGATCCAAGAGAGACAAAAACGTGTGATTCATGTGCACACAGTTGCCTGCTGTGGCTGCAGCTGAGAGGGACTACGACAAGTGAGGTGGACTTGTCCTCCTGTGAGTGTTTTGGAGAGGGGTTGTGCTTTCACCTCAGAGTCTCCAAACTCTAGAAAAGTCACTAGATTTGTCTCGCAGAGTCTGAAAAGTCACTAAATATAGGGATAAAGTCGCTAAATTTACAACACTGCTTGCACACAGACACAATTTTATCCAACACTTACAGTCGTCATCATTGCTCACGACTGTATATAGAATGGACAGCGTGCTTCCGCCTGTCACCGTTCTACATTTTTGAAGCCAAAAAACCCCGTTTCACTAGCCGCCATTGTGCAGCCAGAGTCTGCACAGTAGAGAATTTCCAGTGGAGCCAAGTAAAAAAGAGAAATAAAAATATTTATTTCTTCTTCTTCAGAAGGTTTAGTCTCCTTTTGGCTCTTTCCCGAAGTTTCTTATATCCCAGGTAAAAACTACTCACGAACAGCAGCTGTCAACTATCGTAAAACGAAACTTATATCGCGGTTTTTAACGTCCAATAACTAATGACAAACTAACTTCTCAGGAAAAAAAACACTTGAACACAATGCAGCCAGATGACATCGTCATACTACCTTAGAGTAAGGATGAGAGAAACGTTTCTACCAGGTATCGTAATTTTTTAAAGGTTTCCCGGCTCATATCTCATACATGGGGAGGCGGGGCTTATGACCTATACTGCAGCCAGAGACCAGGGGGCGGGGCATCTGCTGGAGGCTTCAGTTTGAGCCAAATGTCCTTACGTCCACTCATTATACAGTCTATGATTGCTCACACTAATTCCAAAGTCCAGAATCATACAATGCCACATGTACATCCTCTAATTCGTTGCTCGCTATGTCCATAACACACACGCCTCCCTCCACAACTGTCCTGCTATACTCCTTCACCTAGTGTTGTGCATGCGTATGACCGAGGAACATACAAGCCCCAAACTGAGCAGTAAATCAAAGAAAAAACAAACACAAACCAGATCCAATCCAGATACTTATAAAAACCTCCCATTTCTCGTCTGTATGTTTTAAAGCACTACATATTTCCTCAAAAAGAAAAAAAATGCTGGAGTGAAACTTTATTTGAAGGAAAATGTTTGTTGTGCCTTGATTGGATTTGACTCAATTTGATTTTTTCTTTTAATATTAATTATATTTTATGTCAGGCCAAAAGCAACCTTGATGCTTTTCAACTTTCTGTTATTTTACATAATGGAGAAATACTTTGTCACTCAGTGAAATAATGAAATATTTCTGTTTCCTTTGACATTAAACTGCTCTTCAGAAGCCATATTGTCTTACAGAGAATCGTCTACATTCACTTTTGTGTTCCTTACATGCTGCATTGTTCGCCCCAGGTGTCAGTGTTGATGTTAGCTGCAGGTGACGGGTGACGTTTAGACACAGGAGTCATCTTCAGACGGGCAGACTCTCTGATGTTTGCTCCAGCATTGAGCTCTATGATGTACAGCTGCTCTCTGATCCTTCATGTGCTGTATGTAGCGCTGCCTTGAACATGCCACACACTTTGCAGCAGTAAAGTGAAGTGCACTCACAGGCTGTGTTATATATGAATATAAAAGAAAGTTTGAATTGCTTTCTGTACTAGTATCTACAGCCTCTTTGAACTTCAATTAAATTAAACATCCACATCCTTCCTCTGGAGCCACTTCAACTATTTTGAGAATTCTATTTCCAGATTTTCTTCCAGCTGATTCAAATATTTACCAAATGGTAATGAATCACTCAACTGCAGTAAGTTGTTCTCATTTTCTGCACTGGAAATTATCCCCACTGTGTGATTCACGCCCACTGGGTTGTGAAATAACACGACATTACAAAAGTTGATGCAAAGCTTTTGGTATTAGTGAAATGTCTTCTTGGGTTGTGATAATAATTCTCTTTTATCAGAGAGAAGTGTGTAATGCTTTGAAGTGAAATCTGCCTTGAAGCAGGCCTTCACAGAATAATACACCACTTTAATTACGTCTAATTCATAATTATGTTCTGATCAATTCTTATTGAAAACCACTGAATCAACCACTCATTAAATGAGCTTTTATATCTTTCTTTTACAGCCTTGTAACAGCTGTAAATGGAAGGGATTTTGTGTGGGAGTGGTTTTGTTTTGAATGATGACTTTCTGTCTTTACTACTACTGCAAGGGCAAATGGTGTGTGTTCTCATGAAGGCCCCTTTATTCAAAGAGCAACTTTATGCAAACAATGTGTCACATCAACAAGTGCATGTGACGAAATATGTGATGAGAAACTGATGCCTAAAGCCTGGTTTATACTTCTGCGCTGACTTGTTGGCATTGCTAGTTCTGCACCGAGGTGTCTGATTCAGTTTGCAATTCTCCAGCAAAATGCAAAAGGGCAGCAAGGTCAGTGCAAAATTGACGGTATCTGGTCCTGCCACCTTTCGACTTGACCTTTTATTACGACCTTGCTAGTATTATATTACAATGTAGCTTATACATGTTGCCATTTACCGAACTGTCACGGCTACAATAAAAGATAGTGATGAGAAGGTGGAGGGGATGAAGTCCCAATGACACCCAGACCTGACATCTAAACATGACGTCAGGTTGAAGTCCCAAAATGAAATCGTGGTGTTGTATGTTTGACACAATGACCGTATATAGAATGGACAGCGTGCTTTCGCCTGTCAACGTTCTACGATTTTGAAGCCAGAAAACCCCGTTTCTCTAGCCGCCATTGTGCAGCCAGAGTCTGCGCAGTAGAGAATTTCCGGTGGAGCCAAGTAAAAAAGAGAAATAAAAATCTCTATTTCTTCTTCTTCAGAAGGTTTAGTCTCCTTTTGGCTCTTTCCTGAAGTTTCTTATATCCCCGATAAAAACTACTCATGAACGGCAGCTGTCAACTATCGTAAAACGAAACTTATATTGCGGTTTTTAACGTCCAATAACTAATGAGAAACTAACTCCTCAGAAAAAAAAACACCAGAACACCATGCAGCCAGATGACATCATCATACTACCTTAGCGTAAGGATGAGAGAAACGTTTCTACGAGGTATCGTAATTTTTTAAAGTTTTCCCGGCTCATATCTGAAATACATGGGGAGGCGGGGCTTATGACCTATACTGCAGCCAGACACCAGGGGGCGGGGCTTATGACCTATACTGCAGCCAGACACCAGGGGGCGGGGCATCTGCTGGAGGCTTCAGTTTGAGCCGAACGTCGTTACGGTTTCCACAGCCAACGATGTCGAGAGCCGCATCAGCTACGTAACAGCGTGACGTCACTGCAGCGCTACACAGTATAACCCGCGAATAAATGCAACGAAGAAGAAATTAGTGGCATTGTGAACAAAGAGCAATGATGGAGGACATCCAGCAACTCTTCTACTCTGTGATCAGCTGTGGCTCTTTATTCCATAACGCAATGAAGTTTTGTTTCAGGAAAGGCTGTGTGCGGGGTTGTGTGTCGTCCTTTATTACCGCTGTCACATGGGAAGTTACCGATCTTTTAACCAATCAACGTACTGCAGTGATTATAGCCCCACCCCTGGGGCCGGTTTGGAGCGGCTTGGCACCCCAACGGAAGGGTACTGAAAAGTGGAGCGGTACGGGTCGCTTATTTGGGGACCCGTCCCGGTTTTAGTCTATGGAAACGCCACAAAATGCGTGCTGTACCGAGACGAACCGAACCGATCCGCTTGGTGGAAACGAGGCTTTAGTGGATAGATTTATTAAGCTGAGGGAGAGTGAAACCTGAACGAACATTTCTTAAGGTAGGTAAAACACAAATCCAATTACAGGTTATGTGGTTGTACTGCCTTGCAAATATTAAGTCTCTCATCTAAGTTCAATATAATGTTCAAGATCTATAAAATATATTACAAATAACAAGTTAAAAGACAAATTGTAATGTATTTGATTTTGTTAAGTATCTGACATTTTGCTCATGTGAATTGTAAATTACCATCATAAGCTATGTATGGCTTGACCACTTGTTTATACCACATAATGACAAACCAAACAGAGCATGTGTTGTGTTTTCACAATTTATTTTTGCTGTATCTTCTGAATGTGTTAACTTAAAGGTAAAGTTGGGATTCAGGATTTTATTCAAGTTTTTATTGGAGGATGGGAAATAAACAACCCTACATCCCAGTAAGATGGCCCAGCTGTGAAGGTAAAAGTAGCCTGATTTATGATTTATAGACAAGATTTTCAAAGTGTTGTGACTTTTTGGCCTCTTCTTACTACAATGTGACATCTACTTCCAACATTATAATACTTATCCGGGGTGTGTGTAATGACTGTTTTGCTAAACACTTAATTTTGACTGCTTAACTCCCACTGCGCTCATAGCCATAATAATCTGTCTGAGCTCTAAGTAAAACCCTGTCAGCAGCCTTCAGATGATTTCCTCTGCTGGGTTGTAATTTCTATTTAACAGGTCTAAGCATTTAGCACAGTTTTAATTTAGCAGACACAAACAGATAGATTTCAGACATCCATCTTCATGGATTGGATCGGGATAAGAGTGAGCTAAAATGCACCAAACTTCAAACATCAGAATGACAAACATGACAATCTGTCAGACTTTTGGTGTTCTTTTAGAAAATAAAAACAAGGTTGGGTTTTAGAATAAGAGTTTTCATCCAGTCAGGAGCACACAGCGGTTGCCCTCCTTACTGTCCGGCTGTGGCTCACAATCAATACTTCTCACCACAAGCTGTCAGCGTGTGGTTCAAGTTTTACAAAAGCCAAATATAGGGATACAGAAGCTTCACTTTTACTCTTTTCTACACTCCTGACGTTAGTGGCATGTGGATGTGAAAAATCCAAACAGACCTCCTCTCTGCTTTGAAGCATTGCTGCATGAAAACAGTTATCTTTCCTACCACTTTGACACTGTTTCTTTCAATTTCCTAAGTATTAAAAAGGAAAAAAAAGCTATGCAAGTATCTTCCCTGCCCCTTGCCATCCTTTGCATTAGCTGGCAAATCTGTAACAGACGCCACTGCAGTGTTTATGTGCTGGTGAACCTTGCAGAACCTCCCATGTTTGAGTGTCTAAGGGTTGATAACAGGCTATTACCACAGGTAATGACCCACACACAGCCAATAAACTCTCCCTTAATGAGAACTGGGCCATAAAAAGGAAAGAAGTGCTCCATTCTGCTCCGTCTCTCAGATATTGAGAGTGTGTCTTTAAAAGCAGCCTTCCTGGCTGGATAAGTAGCTGCCAGCTCTCGACACACACTTTATTTTCTCTACCTTTATCTACCTTTTTATGTTCTGCAGAGGAATAAGAAAGTATATTTGGAAGACAGTTGAAGGGGTTTAGCAGAATCTTGGTTTCATCACCTTGGTTTGGAATGAAAATAATGATACGCACAACAAAAATATTAGTGCTGACAAGTGACAGAGGAGCAGAGTTTTAGGATAAAGAGTTCCTTTGACAGACTGTAGCATGAAAGTATCACTGTTTTTCAGTGTCAGTATGCGTTGTCATCACTTATAAAGGTTTTTACAGTGTTAGCGTACTGCAGTACTTTTAAACAGACTGCACCAACGAAAAAAATGTTATGGGACATTTTTTTAAAAGTTTCCTACTTCACTCTGTTGAGATGAATTACCCCTGACTCGCTGAAGTGGTGAGAAAAGACTCTCATACAAATGCTTCTGTCTCTCTTTTCCTCTGTGAACACTTTTTGTGTTTGCAAAGAGTCTTAATCATGTTGATATCTGTTAATTACCGAAGTGATTCTTCTCATATCAGCTCACACTTTTAATGCACAGATGTTCATCGTTTAAATTTCGCTCCATGACCAAGTAATATTACGAGAATATTCATTAAATCTGTAAAATTGCTGCGCTGCACCTGCGTACCGGAGCTTAAGAGTGGAAGCAAACAGACTAAGGCCCCATCCACACGAAGACAAAACGATGTCAGAACGCATACGTTTTTTGCCGAATCTGCATATCATCCATACGAAGACGGCGTTTTGTGGGTCTGTAAACGATCATTTCTGAAACCAGGTTCCAAAGTGGGAAGATTTAGAAACGCCGTATACGCGGCTCTGTGTAAACTGGCTCTCTGCAACTTTTCAGATACGCTGACGTCATATTTTCACATCGTCCTTAATACGCATTCGCCACAAGCGTCACTATGGCAACAACAACAACAACAATGGCCGCGTACTATGTAGCGTATGTGTTGATGCAGCTGGTGACCCTGCTATCCCTTTAGCAGCAAAATCTCCTTCTTCTCAACCACCACAGAGTTGAACAAACAATCATAGAGGACACAGTACGGCACAACTTTTGTCAAAAGTGTTCATGCCCACTGTTTTTTCTTCTGTTTCCACTTGTTTCTCTCATATCGTTACAGCGCCCCTAGAGGTCTGGCGAGTGTTTTACAGCGTATTCATGCGTATCGAGTGCATTCATATAGACGCACACATTTTCTGAGACGCCTTCATCTTTATGACGATCGTTTTGGAAACTGTTAAGCGTTTTGACTTCATGTGGATGGGGCCTAAGTAGATGCACAGTGGCTGACAGGGTTTGTCCATCTCCTGCATTTTGCCTGTTTTGTAGCCTTGAGTAATCTTTCCCCAGAGATGTGAGTCACTTGCTGCATTTCCAGTGGCTCAACCACGTCACTCTGCCTGACCCTGATAACAGCAGGTGAGATGACAGAGCGCTGAGAAGGAGCTCTAACTATGGGAGTTGTTAATGGATGCAAGTAAGCAGTGTCCTCACCTATCAGAGAGAGCTGTTTGGAGGATCGAGGCTGCAGGTCCATGCCGTTCTTCAGCCACACCAGTTTGGGATTCGGGATGCCGTCGGCATGGCAGTGCAGGCTGGCAGAGACGCCGGGCTCCTGGGCCTGCGTCTCTGGATAGACCAGGATCACTGGAGGGACTGGACGCACAAAAACAAACAAAAGACACAAGCAGAGAGAGAAGAGAGAAGAGAAGGTTAAAAAAAAACACAATTACTCAGTGTTTCATGGTAGACAGTATCTCCTGGGGGAATATAGCACAAACACCCACACACACAGTGGGCAGAGAGGAATTTGTCTCACCCCAGCATGGAATATATTCACACATAACAAGAATCCAAGAGCTCTGGGGCTGCTTTATTACAGCTCGAGTCCTGCATGAAATAGATGTAGGGACGTATCTACCACTTACCACCACCTCTGGGGAGAAGACGGTGAATGAATGCAGAGGAATCAAGAGGGAAAGTGAAATATGAGGTAATAGTTTACATGAGCAGGTAAGATGTCCTTTTTCTGCTTATGATTCCGGGCACTCTCTCAACCGCTGATCCTCACTTTACCTGTTCAACCTGCAACCTTTCTCTTTAACCTTTATGCAATATTAATGCAGCAGCTACTTCTCCCTTCTTTATGTTGTTCTGTTGTGTTTTTGTCTCCTATAGATCCATCAATCTGTCGTGGTATTTTAAATATATATTTGTGGAACATGAAAAAAGGGAATGTTCAAATTATATTTACTGCAACACAATTTTAAAAACTTTGTCTAAATTTCTGTAGATGTGGTATTTTTTGTTTTGTGTATAAAAATTGTCAAGGGGCGCGGATGGCCTAGTGGATATGGCCGCGCACCATGAGGTTTTCCCTTGAGTGGGTGGCCCGGGTTTGATTCCCGCCTGTGGCCTGTTTCCCGCATGTCATTCCCCACTCTCTCCCCCTTTCCTATTCTATCCACTGTTCTCCTCCATCCAAGTAAAGGCAGAAAAGCCCAAAAAATATCTTAAAAAAAAAAAAAAAATTGTCAAAAAACACTCTATTAGGTACACTTTGGAGAAAAAAATGCATTATTATAACCTTTAGCAGAGTTTTTAAAACATACTCAAGAGTTCATAATCTAAAATGATAAAATGGCAGAATAAAAATGTCATATGAGTGATATAAAATAGAGAATTTATGGAAAGTGCGTATCACACACACACACACACTCACTGGTAACTAATAACTTGTTAAGATTCGCTCTGTGAACTCAATCAATCAGCCTCCAGCTGGGAAAATGCTACAACCACATTAATTAATCAGAATTAGCCAGCTGACATTGTTGCATTTATCATCATATGTTCTCATACTAATTTACTGCCCCCTTACTTTCCCTTCTGATTCCTCGAGTATCTTACTTTATGGTATTTGTATCCTTAAAAGCATAGATGTGTTAAGCATTACTGCTTCCACTATTGATTAAAAATCCTTTCTGACTGAATAAGCACAAACAAACTTCTCCTTAAAAGGTTTTTCTCGCACCTTTGCTTCGCTCTCAGCCCGACTAGAGTCTCCATGATGTACTTCGAGTTCTTGTTTTTCTCTTTTGCAGACTTGAATATCACACCCCCTCTTTCCTTCCTTTTTTTTCTTTAAGGTAATCACGCACAAACTTGACTTTGCAAACACATTTTTGACAACAGAATCCTCTAATAATAAAAAGAGTAAAAGCCTGGAGGTGTGACTGCACTGACGCCGAGGCTGCGCTGCTGTCTCTTCTTTCCTCGCGGTAAGAAAAGGTGGTGTGAGTGTTATTGCATTAACACAACACCACCCAGGCCTTCCACTTAGAGTAATGTGGCACTTGGCTTTTTTCCACGCCACCTTATTTCACCTTGTGTCATCTCTCTCTGGAAATACCTTGAATCCTCAGCACAAACATTTGATAATTGTTCTCTGTTACGCGTTCATCCTTCAGGGCAAAAGTCAGTCTCCATGACATCCCTTCTATCACCACTGTGGGTCAAGGTTTCCAATGCAGGTGCCTTTTTTAAATTTGCATTTCAGAGGAGAAACTTTAGATTAGAATACATTTTCCCCTTGCTGCGTCACGCTGCGAAAGAAGCGGAGGAATTAGGGCTGTATCTTTGATTTGTTATGTTACAGGTAGGGGAGCTTTTAAAGTTTTCCTCCCTGGATTTCTTTGGAGAGACGCCAAGTAATAACTCTGGAGTCTAAAGGCTGGGGAGAGAGAGGACTGTTATGCAGATGATTAATATGAGCAAGACAGTGCTTTGATAAGTTCAGCCTGCCAAAATCAGCATGAGTGGAGACTGTCTGCGGGTTTTCAGATAGCTTAAGTAGCTTTTATCCACTGCATTGAATCAAGTGAATAAGCTGCAAGAACCCATTAGTTTTCCAACCTCCATGTGATGTCATTTTTAATGGAAAGAAATTCACTTTGATGCAGCGCTCAGACAGCTGTTATCATCACAGACGCCTATGTGAACAACACATTTTTAGGGAAACTTTCACTCTGAAAATGTTTTGACATCAGAACTTCTCCACTTAAAAGAATAATTACCATAATAATGTTTTAAAGAGGGGTTACATGAGGTGTTTATGAATAGTAAGTGCATTAGCAATAAGAGATATATTGCCACTGCAGTGTGGCATATTTTGGCCATGAAGTTTTTTCTAGTTTAAGAAAGTCTGACACCAAAAGTCTGTGAAAGCATTTGCTTCATAAAGGTAAAGTCAAAGGGCTTATCTTTCAAATAAAAAATTGAGCTTATTTAGTTTGTTGTTTGTATACTTTCTGCATTTTGTATTTTGTCAACTTTTGAACGCTTTACTCAGAAACCAAAAAGGCCATGGTTTTCTACAATAAATTTAATCTGTTTTCTTTTTCAATTTCAGTTTTTTCTCTTGAGGATAACAGCTTATCTTTCAGGTTATCTTGAGAAAACTAAGTTTGTTTTCTTGGAGACCAAATGTTATGGGGCTGTGTCTGTGATGTGTTCACTGGCACAGTAGAAATTCAGATTCTCTTGGCAAATGACTGATGCTACAAATCTATGAATGGAAATGCAATATTTTCTGTCTTGGCGACCCCTGTCGATTTTTGAAATATTTCAAAATACACCAGAAAGTTAATGGTCAAGTAAATTTTAGGCAAACTGACTGTTGTATTATTGCAGTTGAATTGAAGGAAGGTAGCATGAGAAATTATCCTGTTTACTTGAGATAGAAAGACTAATAAGTCGTTATATCAAGAAAACAACTGAAATTAACTCAATATTTCTAGAAACTGGAGCAAATTTACAGCAGATTATCACTGTGTCAAAGCAGCTCCATGAAAATCATAATTCAGACTGCCACCCTCGTAGTGGTGCTGGAGAATAGCGAGCCCCTGCTGTGGAAATACACAAAAACCACCACCACCCACAGCAAAAAAAGATTAAAGATACTTAATTTAGCTGAGTTAGACTTCTTATATGAACATACTGCTGTGTTTCTTAAATTAATCTGCCGCCACTGAAACCATCATTATTGTATTAGTATCAGACTTGGTCACCTCATGGGCCCTTAACAAAGAAATGTGGAAAGCAGACCATACAGTTTATGTTTAGATCATTTTGGTTGTATTATGGAAGGCATCATGTGACCCCCACTTTTAGCACCTCCATATGGGATTATCAGGGTAGAAGAGGAATAGTGAGAGGAAATGTAACTGACACTAATCTGTTAAGATCCCAAATAACAAGTGCCAAATTGTGTGTAAAAACAAAAAAAAAACATGCCTTTGGTGGGCATGTTGCAAATAATCTACTATGACTGCATGCACAGGTGATAAAAGGCACAAAAGTCTTGCAGACCTTGTATTTAAATGAGTATTGCACATGTGTTACTGTATTTCTACATGGAGAGTTCGGGGGAGAAGAGCGACTGAATATGAAAAATAAAGCTTGAAGCTGTGGAGTTTGAGATCTTAATGAGGGAGATAAAAAATAGAAATAGTCAATAACACTAGTTTATGTTATATATAATCTACAGTTTTCTGTTCTCTGGTGGCTGTTAAAGATACAGAAAACATGCAGTGTCAAAAGGAGTTTTTCTATAGAAGATATGGTGTGGCACCTTTTTTGTAACTGGCTCCAAATCAGCCATTTGCTCTTCCAGCAGCTAAAAATTGGGATTGCTGTACAGATGATGTAATTATCTCTGACAGTCCTCGTTCAGTCCCCATTCTCACCACAATGGCCAGTTTGCACCTGTCTTTCAAATATGCTAAATATAAATCCAGAACACAGACTGCTATCAGTTTCAGGTTTGATAAATCACATTGCAGGTGCTTAATGATTAAATTTCACCTTTGAAACTTTGCATGTGCTATCAAGTTTGAATGTGTTTTTATACACGCCAACGGTCAGTGGATCAGATCCTAGGTTTTCAAACTTTCCATTACCATCAGTATCTGTACAAACCATAGACTGTATAATGAGTGGACGTAACGACTTCGGCTCAAACTGAAGCCTCCAGCGGATGCCCCGCTCCCTGGTGTCTGGCTGCAGTATAGGTCATAAGCCCCGCCCCCTGGTGTCTGGCTGCAGTATAGGTCATAAGCCCCGCCCCCTGGTGTCTGGCTGCAGTATAGGTCATAAGCCCCGCCTCCCCATGTGTTCTAGATATGAGCCGGGAAAACTTAAAAAAATTACGATACCTCGTAGAAACGTTTCTCTCATCCTTAAACTAAGGTAGTATGAAGATGTCATTTGGCTGCATGGTGTTCAGGTGTTTTTTTTTCATAGAAGTTAGTTTCTCATTAGTTATTGGACGTTAAAAACTGTGATATAAGTTTTGTTTTACGATAGTTGACAGCTGCCGTTCGTGTGTAGTTTTTATCGGGGATATAAGAAACTTGGGGAAAGAGCCAAAAGGAGACTAAACCTTCTGAAGAAGAAGAAATAAATATTTTTATTTCTCTTTTTTACTTGGCTCCACCGGAAATTCTCTACTGCGCAGACTCTGGCTGCACAATGGCGGCTAGAGAAATGGGGTTTTTTGGCTTCAAAAACGTAGAACGGTGACAGGTGGAAGCACGCTGTCCATTCTATATACAGTCATTGGTACAAACATAATAAAAACCACCCAAGATGCTGGTACGCTGCTGGTCCTATGGATCTGAGGGACCTCTGCTGTTTTATCTGGAAGTTAAATTCATGTTTTTTGGAAGTTGTTTGGATTGGATGTCAATACAGTGGCTCATCATCTCTACGGAACAAACTCTTACTCCACATTTTGGCTTCACTTTACTACAAAGAAAGTACAGCCACCCACCATTTTCACACACTGCCAATGTTTCACACTTTCCCACCACTGTAAATAAGAAATGAGCCACTACTGACCATTCACCTGCAGCACATGTGTCTGATAGAGGTCTTCGTAGCCGTAGGCATGGCAACTGTAGTTCCCCATGTGGATGGTCGTCACCTTGGTGATGTAGAGGGAGCCATCGTCCCCGAAGTCCTGTTGGAAAGGAAGAAACGAAAGAGGAAAATTAAGTAAAGCAGGAAGAGGTGAAGGTGGTGGTGAGAAAACAGGAGATAGGAGGAACAGAGGGAATAGTGGTGAAGGATGGAGGGCAGGAAAGAGCCACAGGGAGCGAGGGAGAGGAGCAGGAAACTTGATAGAATACATAAGGATGCTCAGAGAGGAGGCGCACAGCAGCAGGGAGTGATGGGAAGGAGTGATGCGAAAAGGAAGAGGCACCATGAATCAACGGTATCCCTGTTGAGCTGAAGCCGGCATCGGGGAATTTGAGCCTCTCTCCTCTCATCACGCTGCCTCAGTCTGATAAATTGTAAGGGTTAAAAATATAAAGCCCATTAGGTTGATGAATGGAGCGGGTTGTTGTTGGTGCAGCATGCGACAGTCACCAGGGGGTTCCAGCCACAGCTTAGGGCGGATTAAGGCATTAAATAGTTTGCTGTCCCACCAAGTGGCAGAGCAGATGTCCTGATGCGCCTCAGTCGTGACATGGAAACCACAAATGGCTGCTTTCTTTCTGACGGCTTAAGAAATTTATGTGACCTGATACAGAGTGTCTTTGTGGAACGAGTGTGAGAGGAACTTTCTGGAGTTAAGTCAGTCCAAATTTAGAATCAGGCTGGAGAAACAACTTTGAGAGCGGGGGAATTTAATACTGCATCCTTTTGGCAAATAGATTCCAGTTTATAGTGAATACATTTATGTTAATTCAATTCAGCAATCATTGAGCCCTCAATTCTCAAAGCATTTTGTCTGTCAATTCATCAAGCTTTTTGGGTTTGTAATGAATCTCCCTCCAAACAAAGTAAAACTGAAAGAAAAAAAAAAGAACTGGCTGCTAAATCTGATCAGAGATTTCCATCAAAGAAAGCTGATTAAACTTACACGCAGTTTTCCACTGTAGTGTAATTTGGCAGATGGCATCATGACTATATTTAGAATGGATGCATGGAAGTTATAACATATCTCATGTCTGTTAATGAGCTCGAAACAAAGAACCCACAATGAAATCATGTAGAGCAGGGGTTCCCAAACTTTTCCGCCTGGGACCCCTAAAATGGCAGCGTTGGAGGCTGGTGACCCCCTGCTGTGGTACAACACTAATAGACCAATCCAAAAACAGACAAAAAAAACATTGAAAAACCCCCAGGATACTTAATTTAACTCATCAGTGGAAAATTAACCGACTAATGTGCTCTTTGCTGTGCTCACTGCATCAAACTTCAACAAAGAAATGTGAAAAACAGATTAAAAAAATTCTGTTTGCATATTTTCATATCATCTTTAACCCCTTTTTTGCTTTTATTCTTATGGTGATAGATAAAATGTGGAATTGTTCATAGTTTTTGATTTTGGGACACATTCCACGACCCCCTATCAATGTCTCGTGACCCCCCAAAGGGTCCCGACCCCCACTTTGGGAACCACTGATGTAGAGCACATAAGTTTGTAGGGGCTGGGGCAAAAGAAAAAACATACAGCACAAGTTTTGACTCCCTGTAACATGTGTTTTGGCTCTGAAAAGGGCAGTTTATCATGTTTGAACCAGCCAAAGGGGCAGAATGGTGTAGTTCACCAACCAGGAGCAGGCACCAAAGGTAATTGTGCTGAACGTTTGGTTCCAAAGTGGACACATAAGCAAATGTATGGCTTCTTAAAGGGCACTTTTGCGTGTTTAGGATCCCAATGTGTCACCTCAGTAAGTTTTGTCATTTTGTCCCCCCGGTGTGTACACCCCTGATTTAGGACATGTGAGATGTTTTGGTGCTTGTACTGACATTAATCTAGGGCCTGTAAATCTTATCTACAATTTTGTTTGTTTTATTTGTTTTTATTTGTAAAAAAACATGTTATATTTTAATAATTTAAAGATGTGTTCAAATAACACAGGTTTCATAGAATAAAGAAATACATGTGATGAAATACTCAATTCATGATGGAAGGAAATATTGCACTCAGACACACAAAAAAAGGGACGTCACCTCATTGACCCATATACGTGACTCTTCTACAATGACTGAGCACAAGTCGCACACAGATGACAACAGGAGTATTTTTTTCCCCTTTCTTTCTTTTCACTCTGCCGCAATCAAAAGTCTGAAGCCACTGATATACAAAGTGCAAGTCCTTTCTGAGCAAACTAGTCCACTCAAAATGTAAAACACCCAGTCTGATTGAAATTTAAAGACAGAGGGTGAGAGAGAAGGATAAAAGCAGAGCAGAGGAGTGTTAGGTGGTCAGAAAGACACAGATAAGGAAAAAGAAGAGACAGAGCAGACAAATGCGACTGATTGTAATGGAGGCTCAGCTGTCAGATAGAGAGGAAAAAAGATGTTTCAGAGTGTTGGAAGATTTCAATTACCGTGGAACAAAACTTCTGAAACGAGCCTGTTTTCAATCAACACAGTTCAGCAGAGGAAAAGTGCGTTTGGAAAGAACTCTGACAGACTGAGTGACTGACAACCTGTCCAAAGCATGAAGCCTGTCTCTATCTGAAGACCCCCGCAGCCCTCTGAAGGACAGTGGGTGGAAAAAATGGTCTCTTTCCTCTTCTAACCTTCTCTGATATTTGACCTTTACTGCTCAAAGGCTGTTTGTATGAGATATTGGGGAGTAAAAGCTCTAGAGCAGTCGCATTTAACTTGAATTCTTCACTTTTCGAACACTTTCCACTTAAATGTTACAGGTTTTCTCTGTTGGAAATGTTTTTTTAATGATTTTTTTATCCTACTGAAGTGCAAACTACAATCTTTTGAAGGGCATGACTCAATATTTACGCTATTGTGACATGCACTTTTAACATTTAAAAGCTAAGTTTGACTTTACAGAATTCAATTTCGACAAGGTGAAACTGAATTACAGATATCTTAAACTTGGTCAAAATTTAGCTTAAGGTATCCTAAAAGAGGCATATGTAGATATCTTCAATTGAGATAAACTAAAAAAAGCTGTACTTCTAATTCTGCCTGGTTAAAAAAATATCTGTAATGAGTCACCCTGTACACATGGATGGCAAAAGTGACACAATTTTGCCTGATCAAACTTAGCTTCTACATGTTTGCTTGACAACATTATCGTTTTTATTATTACTTGATTGCAATCAATATTTTACTTCAAATCAAGAGTTGGAAATTATGCATGAAATATGCAAACTGGCAAAGTAGTAAGGTAATGTAACTGAATTCAAAGTTTCTAAAATAATGCATTACGCTAAATTTTAGAGAAAAGTTTTAGGACTCTTTTATGTCTATCTCTTTTTTTTAAACCTTTAATAACTTATTTCTCTGTCTAAGTTTGAATCGTAAATTTTGGGGGAACATTCCCTGCAAATTTCTTAAGTCCCGAATATCTACAAGAGAAATCACTTTTTTTTTTTTTTTTTAAAGTTATTTTTTTGGCCTTTGTGCCTTTATTAGATAGAGGACAGTGGATAGCGTCGGAAAGGGGAGAGAGAGTGGGGAGTGACATGCGGGAAATGGGCCACAGGTCGGATTCGAACCCGGGCCGCCCGCTCGAGGGCAAACCTCATGGTGCGCAGCCATATCCACTAGGCCATCCGCGCCCCCAGAAATCACTATTTTTAACTGTAAAATATTTGTACCAGGTGTTCAAACCAATGACTGTATATACAATGGACAGCATGCTTCCGCCTGTCACTGTTCTACGATTTTGAAGCCAAAAAGCCCCGTTTCTCTAGCCGCCATTGTGCAGCCAGAGTCTGCGCAGTAGAGAATTTCCAGTGGAGCCAAGTAAAAAAGAGAAATAAAAATATTTATTTCTCCTTCTTCAGAAGGTTTAGTCTCCTTTTGACTCTTTCCTGAAGTTTCTTATATCCCCGATAAAAACTACTCAGGAACGGCAGCTGTCAGCTATCGTAAAACGAAACTTATATCGCGGTTTTTAATGTCCAATAACTAATGAGAAACTAACTTCTCAGAAAAAAAAACACCTGAACACCATGCAGCCAGATGACATCGTCATACTACCTTAGTGTAAGGATGAGAGAAACGTTTCTACCAGGTATCGTAATTTTTTAAAGTTTTCCCGGCTCATATCTGGAATACATGGGGAGGCGGGGCTTATGACCTATACTGCAGCCAGACACCAGGGGGCGGGGCTTATGACCTATACTGCAGCCAGACACCAGGGGGCGGAGCATCTGCTGGAGGCTTCAGTTTGAGCCCAACGTCGTTACGTCCACTCATTATACAGTCTATGGTTCAAACTAGCTATGACAATGATTGGGCAACAACAAAAAGTTCATCTATCCTTTGAATTCCTTTTTCTTTTTTTGTCTTTCATCTTGAATCATGGTAAAGAGAAGCTCCAAACCCCACAAAGTTGATTTGTTTGTTTCTTCATGTCATCTTCGGCTCAAACTCTTACACAGATGGGGCTCCTCTTTCTCTCTCTCTCTCTCTCTCTCTTCTGCTCTCTGTTGAAATCCATTATGCACGGTCATGAGCCTGGGGGACCTGCGCTGCCACCACCTCTCCTCCAGTCTCCCCCTCAACACTTGACATTGTTTATCGGCTTATCATCACAGCAGACCAACAAGGCCGCTCATTAACATGCAATTAGTGGATAGTGATCCGGTGGTGGGTAAAGCAAGGCCAGCGCTGCGCTGTCACCTGAGCAGATGTGAGCGAACAGGAGCAGGGCCACATAGTTCATTAAGCACGGAGTAAACTCCAACTCTGCTGTGAGCACATTTAGTGCAGGGAAACTTTTCTTTAAGCCTTTTCTTTGATTTTTTTTTCTTTTTTTTAATGCTGTCAGCTTTTTTTTCCTTTCTTTTTTTCCCTGTTCTGTCTTGCCTCAGGCGAATCATGGTTCCAGGTGTCTGTGTGGCCTTCAGGGGAAGATTTCCGCAAACTTGTCAGCTGCTGAGTTCCTCTAATGTCTGCATGGACCCTGAAGCGTGGATGATTATGTGGGTGCACGTGAAAAGTTTGTTTTCTCTCTGTTTGAATCAATCAGAATTTTTCCACACCTTTTCCACAACATTTTATGTGACACATCAAGTAGAAATACTCTTGATGAAAAAAAAAATGTCCCACAGCCTGTAACACTTTGCAGCAACCACATCGCTTCTGAATATTTATTAGTTCATTCATCAGTTTTTGAATCAACAGGAGGAGCAAAACCCTGCTGCCTCTTGCTGCTTAAGTTATAAATAAAATCAGTAAATAAATATTAATCAGGATGTCTGAATTTCTAAAAGGAACGTGATGAAAACAAACATACCCATACACACTGCCAGAGCCACAGCTGCTGTGAGGTCTCTAATGGGCTAAATATTTTTAAATAGCAATTCCACTTAGGATCATGTGATAAATCTGGGTTTTATTTTATTTTTGCCTGAGCAAATGCAACCCCAATTGGGATGTTGTGTAAAACATAGATAAAAACAGAGCACAATGATTAGAAAAACCTGTTAAACCTAGATTTGACTGAATTTACTACAAAGATGAGATATTAATTGTTCAAACTGATAAACCTTTTTGCTTTTATTGTTGCATCTTCACTCATTTCCGAAAAAAGCTGGAACTAAGGCAACAGAAGATTGGGAAAGTTGGAAAACACCTGTTTGGATCATTCCACAAGTGAACAGGTTCACTGGACACAGCTGAGTGTCATGGGTATAAAACAAGCTCAGTTGTTCACAAGCAAGGGTGGAGCCAGTCAATAACTGCGTGAGCAATTCCCACAGTTTAAGAACAATATTTCTCGGTGTACAACTGCAAGAATTTATGGATTTCATCATCCACAGTCCATAATATCATCAAAAGATATAGTGATTCTGGAGAAACCCCTGCACGTAGGCAGCAAGACCCAACACTGAATGGTCGCGACCTTTGACCCCTCAGGCGGCGCCGCATTAGATACCCACGTCATTGTGTAAAGGATATCACACTGCAAAAACTGAAATCTAAGCAAGTCATTATGTCTTATTTGTAGTAAAAATTGTCTTATTGTTCTTAATTTGAGCCACATTCACCAGACCAGGTCATAAAAATGTCTTATTTCAAGTTTTTTTAAGACAAAAATGAGGTGTAAATTGCTTGTAACAAGTCAAAAAAAATCTGCCAATGGGATAAGACGAATTTGCCCGGGAAGTTTCTTGAAATTAGAAAGATGTCTTAAAACAAGAATCTTTTATCTTATCCCATTGGCAGATTTTTTTTTTACTTGTTACAAGCAATTGATGCCTCATTTTTGTCTTTAAAAAACCTGAAATGAGACATTTATATGACCTTGTCTTGTAAAAGTGGCTCAAATCAAGAATAGTGGTACAAATTTTACTAAAAATAAGACATAATGACTTGCTTAGATTTCAGTTTTTGCAGTGCAGCACGTGGGCTCAGGAACACTTCAGAAAACCATTGTCAGTTAACACAGTTCATCACTACATCTACAAGTGACAGTTCAAACTCTACCATGCAAAGACAAAGTCAGACATCAACAACACACACAAACGCTGCCACCAGCTTCTCTGGGCCCGAGCTCATCTGAGATGGACTGAGGCAAAGTGGAAAAGTCTGCTGTGGTCTGACGAGTCTACATTTAAACTCTTTTTGGAAATCATGGACGTGGTGCCTCCAGGCCAAAGAGGAAAAGGACAATACAGATTGTTCTCAGCACAAAGCTTAAAAGCAGCATCTGTGATGGTATGGGGGTGTGTGAGTGCCCATAGCATCATGGGTAACTGTCCCAGTATCTGTGAAGGCAGCATTAATGCTGAAAGGTACAAACAGGTTTTGGAGCAACATCTGCTGCCATCCAAGACACTTTGTCTTTTTCAGGGATGTTCCTGATTATTTCAGCAAGACAATGAAACCAAGACACATTCTGCTCCTGTTACAACAGCGTGGCTCTGTAGTCGAAGAATTGGAATAAGAATTGGGGTTGTATAACAGTATCCATTGGCTGTGGACAAGATCACACAGCCAAAAAAATCAATGGAAACTATTATAGACTTCATTTAACATCAAGAATTCAAAAGAAAACACAGTGCACTCACATTTATATCCTCCAGGTCCAGGAAGTTGAGTATGATACCGTTCCTCTTCCAGATGATTGGTGGACGTAGCGTCCCCTGGATGGCACAGGTGAGCACGGCGCTGAGGCCCACTGTTACTGTGGAGACACTGATTTGCTGGTCCTCCGCCAGGCTCAGCTGCACAACCTCTGTTAGGATAAGAGGATGAAGGGAAATGATTGGTTTGGGCTCAGACAGAAAAGATTGCACAGAAGCAAACATCAGATATGAATAGTTAGAACAGAGGAGATAGAGGGAGAAGGAGAAGAAAAATCATGAATCAGAATGAGAGTGCTGATGTAGTGGAACTGCAGCCTGGCTTAATACATTTCTAAGCATCCATCTCATTACTAGTGGAGCGTGGAGGATAAACAGCTGTCAACCAATGAGGGGTATGCAGGATGAAAAAAGACCAGGAGTCAGAGGACACACAGCTAGCCAAATATCATTTTTCTCATTAAGGCAAATTTATGATCATTGAAACTGCCATCCAATTCAATTCACCTTTACGGCAAATTAAGAATTATTCTTCACTGGCTCCCCTCTGTGCCATGAATAGTATCTGTAGCCAAGCTGTGTGGTCATGCGAAGAATCTAGAGAGGAAACTTAGTCATCTGCTGGATCTTTTTCTCATTGTCAGTTCAAGTTTACAGCAGGCGCAGTGTTTTATCCAGCCATGAAACAAAGTTTTGACTGCAAAGTGGACTTAATGTGGTGTTTCTGCCTTGTTTCCTCACTATTTAGTGCTTGTGTGAGCTTGCATTACATTTTAAACCACTTGTCTTTCTCCACTGCTGTTGTATCCTCTGTGCAGTTTCATGCACTTGCATAAAAAATAAGCACAGAACTGAGAGATGAGAATTTGTTGTACTCATGCTGTAGGGTGGGCAATACTGGGAATGTTTGGCAACAATCTGATACCAAGTAAATACAGGGCAAGTATCACCAATTGCAATAGCAATAGTGTCACTACTGACACTGCTAGTGAAACTTTTCACTTGATATGTCAAGATCAAATGATAACTTTATTTTTTTCTTAAGTTAGTTAATTATGGTTATAATCCTGAGAAAACACAGGGTTAAGATTTTGGGCAATCTAAAATGTGTTCTATAAACTAACCACAACTATGTAAAACAATGTAACAGTATTGAAATAATCAAATGATTGCCTTATATCTCCTTTATTATTAATATAACTGTATTGTAACTGAACTGTAATGAAACGCCCACCCCTACTTTAAATGTCACAACATGTGCATGGATGTGATAAATGTTAGAATGTGACCCCAGGTTAGTATCTGCTCTGTATAAGTGTGGTGACCAATTCTTGAAAAACCTTTTTCTGTCATCCATCCTTCCTCACTCACTTACTCAGAACTACTGAGTTTCCACTACCTATATATATGGGGGCATATGCATGAAAAGACATAAACTACAAACACAGGCTCTCACCTGTAGAAGAAGACTGAGCAGCAGTGATAAGCCGGTATCACAACAAACTTTACCTCCAAACCCACAGAGAGGCAATATTGAAATGTCAAAACGGACTTGGAGTAGACGGCTAACATACTTTGAAATGTTTGTGGGGAGCCTTCTGTCCGGTCCCAGACTTTGACAAACACCGCTGTAAAGGACCCCTGGATATTAGCTGTCTGTTTGGCATAGCTCGCCAGGTGATAGATGTATCCAGGCTGACAGCTCAGTCTGTCAGTGATATTTCAGACTGCCTTGGGTACAGTACACTGCCAGACCCAACAAAGTTATAATTCAGCAGAGCGGTAATTTGGGTGGCAGAACGGCTTTGAGTGCCATGTGGACAGATGAGGGATGAAGGGCATTGATCTGACATGGCTTGGAGGGCTGGTTTCAGGGTGGTACTGTGAATTTCAACCTCATGACTGCACACACAAACTTTCACATAGTGCATGGCAAGAAGAACTCACTGTAGGGGGCTGCTTTTTCCTGTTTGTGCAACTTCACCTGGAGTTATTGGGGTTTTACCACAACAAAGTATGTTTTTCAAAGTTAGATTCACACGTAAACCACTCAAAACATTCTTTACATTTGTTTTGCCACACAAGGGGGCACTTTTGCATATTTTGGCTCTTGAGAGGGGAACTATGTGAGTTTTTTGGCTCTCAAAAGGGAAACTTTGCACTTGTTTGCTGCATGAGGGGGCACAATTGCATGTTTTTGGCTTCCAAGGAGACACTAAAGCATGTGCTTTATCACTCAGGAGGGCACTTACCCACCTCTTGCCTGCAAAAAGGGCAATTTATTAAATGCTTTGGCTCCCAGGAAGGCACTTCAGCATATTTTGGCTCCAAAGAGGGCACTTAAGCATGTGTTTTGTCACCCTGGAGAGCACGTTACCATGTTTAAGCAGCCAAAGGACAACTATGATGGCACTTTAGCGTGTGTAGCTCACAAGAAAGTACTTAAGTGCAAGTTTGGCAGCAACAAGAACAAGCATTTCGCTTTCAAGAGGACACTTTAGTGCACATTTTGGCTTCCAGAAGGGCAGTTTATCATGTTTTAACCAGCAACAAGGGTAGATTGGTGTGGTTTGCCAACCTGGAGGACACTTAAACGTTTGTTTTGGCTCCAGAGAAGACACTTAAGCATGCATTTGGCTCCCAAGACGGCACCTTAGTGTGTTTTGGCACCTACGAAGGCACTTTGGCGCCTGTTCTTACACAATTGGGCCACAATGGATGGCAACTGCCCCTCGTGCACACCACTGTTACAAATGCACTCCACCTGTATAATGTCAGAACATTTTAACAGAGGCAAGAGCAAGTACAAGAGGCTATCTAACAGTGTGTTCTGGTGCAAAATGGTCCCTGACAGAGAGTGTTGTATTTAAAATAACTACAACTCTGGTGCAAGGCTGAGATATTATCAGGAGTCACTTATTTGACACATGCAGAAAAAGAGGTTTAGAGTTTAAAAGTCCAGTTTCGAGTATGGTTCAGGATATATTGACCGCTGAGTTTAAGAGTTTGTTTTTATCTGCTTTTAGAATGAATACCTTCATTTTCCTCTGTTATAAAGCAGCGATGATGGCTGTGAAAAGATAACCTTCAGCTTCAGCCTCTAAATACAGCTCTGTAACGCTGCTTTCCACAAACTAAATCAAATAGGAAATGCACAATCAATTCAAAACCGTTTAGATTTTTTTCACAGGAGCACTGTGCCAACCTTCCCTAAGAGGTCAGTCGAAACTTTCTGCTGATGTATTAGCCCTCACTTTTAATGTCTGGCAGGAAAGGCCAGGGTAAAAAAAAAAAAAACACCTAGCTTTGTGAAAGACAGAGCAGAAGTGAAATGAATTCTGACACCATGAAATTAATCCTGATGCCATCCAAACTCTACCCGCTGAGATTACAGTTAGGAGACCGAGCCAAAAGTAAAACACATCGACTTTTTTTTTTTTATGTGAGCAAAAACAGCTGTGTGAAATTAGTCACATAGTTTGTTTACTGTTTCTGATTTACCTTATTTTAAAAAACAGAGTAGAGTCGTGAGAGGACAAATGGACATTATGATTTCACTGTTACATTTAAAACAGCCTGTGCCAGTCTCCACACAAACCACATATATCCACAAGCAGCTCCTGTTTTGCCCTGGCTTTCTGGGACTGGTTGTCAGGACATTATGTAGCTAATGATTCCTGCAGCTTCCTCGCTCTCCAAAAATAGCTCCAATGTGTAAGTTAGTAATTGACTTTCAGGGGAATTCAGGAGCTCCGCTGATCGATCAACGCTGCTAACTGAGCTATGGGCGGGCTGTCAGAGCCAACGGGGAGGTTTCTGTAACCAACTCTGGAGGGTAATGCACACCAGAGTTAGCGGAGAGAGGGAAAGAGAGGGAAAGAAATACAGTAAGATGTTAAGAAGGAGATGAAAAGCGACGCCAACTGTATGAATTTACAGTAGAAAATCAAAACTGCAAGTGGCAATTACATGACATAAATATGCACTTAGACTCTGACACTGAAAATGTGGGTGAAATTTTGTCCTGATCCAACATTGTACATAAGAGCAATTCAGGTTTACATTTTGGCAAAATAATTATCAACTTTGGACGCCTACCCTGACCATGCCCATTGAGCTAGAATTTTTTCTTTTATAACTTCTTATGGTCAACGTGTCTCGTATAAACATATTGGATTCGAAGTAATTGGAAAATAAAAAACCAGGGGGAGGGGATTGTTGTACGGAGCCCCTAAAGGGACAAGAAAAGGTAAAAAAAAAAAAAAAAAAATTCACGTGCGCACTTGAAGCTTTTACATGCTCACCTGAAAATTTTAAGTGCTCACCTGAAACCTTTTCTAGTGCTCACCTAAAAGTTTTAGGTGACATTTTGTGTCCATCCAACAATAACCACAGAGCTGGTCAGATGTTTGAAGCTGTCCCTCTACAAAAATCAAGTGGTGAATCCTTTGCGTGGAAACAGACGTGGTGGTACAGGTGATGATACACACGCACTTACTCTTGTATTGTCACTTTGTAGAGAAGAAAACTGTCAGGTGTGCATCTGAAGCATTTCTGGTGTGCACCTAAACGTTTTAGGTGCGCACCTGAAAAGGTTTCAGATGAGCACGTAAAAGTTTCAAGTGTGCATGCGAAAGTTTTAAGTGTGCACGTGAAATTATTATTACTTTTTTTACCTTTTCTTGTTCCTTTAGGAGCTTCGTATTGTTCCAGCATAATCTCCTTTTTGGTTCAAAAATTGTGCCCTGGGAGATTTTATAAAATTGTCCCAAAATGTACTTTTTTTTTCTTCAATGCATTGCAATGCATTTCCCAGCCAAACTGCAGGTAGAACCACTCTTTTTTTTTTTTTGCCATGGTCATGACCAGCATTGGCATCTTTTTTTTTGGCTTTTCATAGGTAAAAAATCTGAGAATATAAGCCAGAATTCAAAATTCAGAGATAAAAGTCACAATTGTGAGATAAAAAAGTCAAAATGCTGAGGTGAAAGTTTAAAACTGTGAGATAGGAAGTCAAAATTCAGAGATAAATAGCAGAAATTTGAGCTATAAATTTAAAAATACTGAAATTCAAGTAACAATTTTCTAGTCTTATGACAAAAAAGCATGAAATTACAACATAAAAAATCAAAATTGTGAGAAAAAAAGTCAAAAATGGATTAAGAAAAAGTCAAAGTTTGTACAGATTATCTCTAAATTTTGACTTTGTTTCTCATTGATAGGAAATCACTCACAAAAAAAATCTACGGATTATTAAGCTACTTTGTCATATATGAGTGTCACCCAAATAAACTGCCATAATCTGAAATTTAAGTCAAATTTCCAAACTCAGTATGGTTGTCAGAGACTTTTTTTGTGAGTTCAAGCACGATTGTTCTGCACTAAAATATTTCATGTTGACAGCTGAAAGCAGCTCTTGGTGCTATGGTTTTCCCAGCAAGAGGGCACTGTGGAGCACATATCTGCAAAAAAACAATGTAATCATGAAATTTTTGCCAGGACTGAATTTCATGCAAAATGTCCTGAGTTTTTGAGCAGGTTAAAAGCATGGGGCCCAAAAACGATGATAAAAAAACATCAGAGATATGAAAAATTGCTCACGCTTAGAAGAGAAAGATTGAAAAAATAAAAAGGTGAGCAAATAAAAGAAGAGCAGACATACCGAAAGGTGGATAGAGGAGACACCGGGGAATAAGAACAGGAGTAAAAATGTGTGTGCGTGTTCGACAGGCAGGGAGACAAATTTGATGCAGAGCACGTAGCAGATCTCTCAGGGAATAACTAATGTGGAGAGCTGAAGACTGCGGCTCAGAGAGATGTCCCCTTCCACTTTTATAAGACCAGCCTCTCTGAGCCCGAGTGAGACATCAAGCTACAAGGCAGAGGAGCAGAACCCCATGACTCTTTTAGAGGCTAAGACAGATAACATCCTGACTGTAGAGTACAATAGAAGACGGGCAGAGAGAAACCGTGAAGGGCTGAGAGCGTAAGAAGATAAAAAAAGAAAGAGAAAGGACCAGTTACAGGTGGAGGAGTTGGAAGTGAGAGTCTGATTTGGTAACCTTGCAGAGCAGATGGAGCTGCCTGATTCATTCCTGAAATCCTGCAGATCCATCTTGCTATGATCCAACCACAACCAATTTCACCCAGTCCAATATTGACTGGACCAATCAGAGAAGAGAGGCGGGAGCTGTAGGAGCTGCAGACGTGACGTCAGCGGGAAGCGTCCGAATGTTTGAAAACAATGGCGGAGTGTGAAGCAGTCTTCATGGACGCGGTGATATCTGCAGTTTTATCAGAAATAGACTCAAAATCTTCTCTAAATGAAGAACAGAGAACATCACTCAAAGCCTTTTTGATGGGAAACAATGTTTTTGCTCTTCATCAGTCGGGAAAAGAGCAAAATCAGACTCGTGAAATATCTCCGCAGCGGATATATGAACTTTCCATCTGGTGTCAGGTTACAAATCTGCTACGTCACCGTGGCTTGTTGTGGATTGGTCTGTGATGAGCACGTTGTCCAATCACCAGCTGCTAAATCTTTTAAGTCCCGCCTCTGAAAGCACTCTCTAGTGCCCCTTACCCAGATGGACAAGTGAAATATCTCTGTGACAGATTTATGAAACTGTCTGTCTGGCTTGTCAGGTTACTGATTTGGGCCTAGAGGAAGAAAACAAACTGAAGGGTATATACATGGAGATATTCATCTTTTAGTTGAAAAGGGTGTCATTCAGTTCAATGTCAGGCAAAATAAAGAGAGACTGTCAAACTGTACCGGACCAAGAAGATATGCTGAAGTGCCCACCTGGCTGGTCAAACATGGTACACTGCTCTTTTGGGAGCCAAAACACACTAAATGCCTCTTGGGCACCAAAGTATACATAAGTGCCCTTTTCTGAGCCACAACTTGTGCTAAAGTGCCTCCTCGGGAGCCAAAACAGTGCATGTCAAAATTCAATTTAAGGAGCTAAACTATGCTAAATTATGTTCTCAGGAACATAAAAGAAGAAGTGCCCTCTTGGGAGCCAAAAACAACACTAAAGTCCCGTCCTGGTTGATGAAACACACAAACCTGCTAATGAAACCACGATGAACTACTCTTCTGCGAACCAAAACATGCAGCGCCCTATGGGTGGCCATAAAATGCATAAGTGGCCTCTTGGGAGCCAAAATGTATGCTCTAGTGCCCTTTTGGGAGCCTGAATGCAAGAGGTGTGGGTTAGGGTTGGGGTATTTTGAAGTGTCCTCTCAGGGGCAAAATGCTGGCTAAAGTGCCTTCCCTGGTGCAGAGGTTCTGAGTCAAAACAACACTAGAGTGCCTTTGTGTTTGGCAAATCACACTAATCTGTCCCTTTGGCTTGTCAAAATGGAATAAACAGCCCTCCTGAGAAACAATTCATGCTCTAAAATGCCCTGTTATGATCCAAAATGCATGTTTCAGAGCCTCACTGGGAACCAAAATATGCAAAAGTGCCCTTTCAGGAGCCAACGCCTGTGCCAAAGTGCCCCAAAATGCACGCTGTATGTGCCTTTTTCTTATCCTACCCCTGCCCTTTGAAATATCTGCACACTACTGAATTAAAATAGAACTGACAAAGGTTGAGCTCAGAGAAACTTTACATGACTTTCCTGATGAATGTCTTCAGACAAGAAGCTGTTACATGTGAGCTAAAAGACTGAAATATTAAACACATTTTGTCTTCCTATTCTCTAACCTACTGGTTGTATAATCCCCAAAATATTGCGATAGAAACTGGCTTTGTTTAGCTGAATATTTCATAGCACTTCTTAGATCCATGTCTCTCTTGAGTTAATGTGTGTGATATACTTTCAGTCCGTCCCATTACTAAAGAGGCAAATGTGCCCTTAGCAGCAGAATTCTCTTTATAGACCGGTCCCAAAGGGCAAACAGCACTTTGCTTGTCATGAAACATCCTGTCCTTGTCTCTCCTCAGATAACCCTCTGTCTTAGATCTACCCTTCAGCTGTTTTATAAGTAGTGCTCTTTAAAGACGATGCCCTTTGGAGTTCATCGGAGTACGTCACTGATGTTAATCCACACGACACTTGGACTGATCATAATTATCTTCCAGACGATTGCAGCCTATGTAAAATAAAACAGACACTGCTCAAGTGATGACTGTGTGAGTATTTGGGATAATTGAAGGTGTTTCAAAGTTGCCAATGGTACAAGTACACTGTTGTAAAAAACCCGTGCTAAAGTGCCCTCTTCTAAGACATACTGTGCACAAAAGTACACTCCTTGAAGCCAAACTTGTGCTCTCCTGGTTGGATAACCACACTAATCTGCCCCTTTGGCTGGTTAAAACATAATGAACAGTCCTCTTGGGAGTCAAAACATGCTAAAGGGTCAGCTGTGGAGTCAAAACGCTGGCTGAAGTGTCCTTTTGAAAGCCAAAACATGCTAAAGTGTCCCCTTGGAGACCAAAATATGTCCTAATGTGCCTTCTAGGGACCTAAAACATGTCCCAAAGTGCCCTCTTTGGGGCAAAATACACTCAAGTGGCCTTTGAGGAACCAAATCCTTTTGCTATAGTGCCCTTCTTGACACCAACTTCATTTTAAGTGCCTTTCTGGGAGCCAAAACATGCTTAAGTGCCCTCCTGGTTGGGTAACCACATCTACCCACCCTTTTGGCTGATTTAAACATTATAAACCCCTCTCCTAAGAGCCAAAACACACATTTAAGAGTCCTATTGGGACCTAGAACACACAAAAGGGCCATTTTGGGAGCCAAAACACACTGAAGTTCCTGTTTGGTGAACCACACTCTTTTATAGGTTGGACGTAACTTTTCCATTGCCAAAATGAGTGCGCATCTTTATGATGACCCCAGAGAACATTTTTGAGATCTTTTGCAGTACAGCAGAAATTAAAGCATCACAAAGTCAGCGTCCAGCTGCTGCTACTTCATCTTAAAATGCTTATGCAGGTGCAGAAGCAGAGTAAGATCTCCTGCCAAATTGCTGCCCCTGGCTTGTTAATACAGCCTGGAACAGATTGTTTGAAAACCTGCATCCTACACACACTCTTTTTTTTTCTCTCTCTCATCCTCCTCTGGCTCTCTCTCAGTCGTCTCTTTGTGATCCTAACAAGCCTTGTTCACTGCCTAGTTAAGGGTCCCTGCTGGAGAAGGAGCACCATCATGCCTCTGCTTGCATGTTGGTGGAAAGCCAAGGAAGGACACACTGTAAGAAGAAAGACAAAGAAGAGAGTAAGAAAGAAATGTAGATTAGGAGCAGGGACCACCAGAAAGTAAGACTCACGAGCAATGAGAAAGAGAGAGAGAGATATCAGGAGTGTGAGCGACTCTGCGAAGGACAATGACGGAGCAGAAGAGCCCGGGATGCAAACAAAGCATCAGAGAGAAAATGAGGCAGTGGGTGGAGGAGAGCAGGAGGCAATGATGAGCGGCAACGGAGGATTTCTCTGTACCTGTGGAAGAGATTAAGGGTCTGCATCCAGTGTGATTAATGAGCCGGCCACTGATTGCTCATCCTCATCTCCCTCCCATGAATAATCACCAGCCCAGCGCTCTCAAAGACAGAGCCTCCACGTTTGGATGAGTGAGAGTGTGTGCACAGGAGAGAGAGGGGGAATAAGTGGTTGTGTATACAGACGAGATAAGAGCGAATGTGTGTGTGTGTGTGTGTGTGTGTGAGGGACCGTCTGAATGTACAATATGTGAAAGTGAGCATGATATACTGTGTGTGCATTAACAGCCACAGAGCACTGTTATTGATCGACTCTGAAAAGGGTTCATGAAGAGGATGATACACAACGTGCCATTCATTCTGTGTCACTATGTCTGAAACATGCATGATGTGTTTGCCAACGGCTGCAGCCCACCTGCAGAGAGCAGCCCTCATACTGAATGCATGGTGACACCCCCGGGATCGTTTGTACACACTGCGAGCTCCCAGCGGGGGGCCTGTCTCCCTTCATGTACTGTGCAAACCCACCAGGGTCAGTGTGTTCTTCGTGACATTACCAAAGGCAGTCATCAGTCTCAGAGACTTGAAAGAGAAAACTACATACTAATTGAGCTGAGCATCATTATCTACACCAGTGTGTGATTTCAATCATCTGTTCGAGAGAAAGCTGCTTTTTGTGTATCTGTACTTCTATGGAGTTGATTTGGGCAATGTTGCAAATCAGTGAGCAGATCTGCTTAACCCTTATACTGGATTGTTTCATGTCAATGTGATGAACCCTCTCAATTTTCAGGTATTGAATTCATTGGACCTTGTGGTCAGTTCATCAATACAGTTTGCAATTGACTTTCCAGTATTTACTTTATATTGACATCACACACAGTCCCAGTGCCCAGAAGTTGGAGCAGTTTAGCAGCAGCATTGATTTATCTGGGGAAGACAGTAAGTATGTTTAGATAAGTGAGAGGGAAACTCCCAAGCAGTGTGTGAGTATATTCAGTTAATTTGTTAATATTAGTCCCAATTCAGTTCTGAAGATATAAAATAATAATAATAACAATCACTTTATTTATAGAGCACCTTTAAAAACAACAGTTCACAAAGTGCTTTACGGCAGAGATCCGCAGCAAAATCAACAGACAAACAAACAAATAGTGAATCAAATAGCGAACAACATTGAAATGAACAATAAAAAAAAAAGAAAAAAAAACAGAAAAAGAGAAGACATGCTTGTGAGTTTAAATAATGAATAATTCATTACCGGGCTTTAAAACCCCAAATGATGAACAATTTTCTCTAAATAGATCATGTTATCATGTTTTAGGCAGTACAATAAGTGTAATTCGCCAACAAGGTGGGAACTTGTGCATGTGTTTTGACTTCCAAATAGGCACTTCATATGATATTAGCTGACTCCATGTAACAGTGTCTAGTTCTTTCAGTTGAGTGGGGGACAATTGAACATTAATATGCTGTCAACAGTTTTAATTTTAGCTTCTAAAGGGAACCCCGACTGTAAGGACTAATAGGCACGAATATGCTTAAATGTTTGTCTCAAACTAGAATTTGTTGTTGAAAGACATAACAAATTGGTTTTTCTTTAAAAAAAAACAAAAAAAAACAGTCTAAAACACAGTTTCTATCCTTCGGGCGCAGTCATTGTTTTACTGCCGCAATGCATTCTGGGTTGATGACGTAGATTGGTTGCTTGGTGCCGAGCATCTGGATTTTGCCGTTTCCTCACTACTAGTCGCCGTAAGTCACAAGGTTTGAGGAGGGAAAAAAACATAATAATGCCACATGTGGCTGCTTTTGGGTGCACTTTTCAGTCCAAAGGAAACAAGGAGACTGATGTTAGTCTGCACAGCTTCCCAAAAGACAAGAGAAGAAGGAAGTTGTGGGAGAAAGAGCTGACAGGTGTGGGTCATTATAAACGGAGACTAAAGCCAAATGCTGTGCCGACTATTTTCCAACACAAACCCACAAAACTTCCTCGGGAAACCACTGAAGTCCGCTCCAGGACTTATATGATCCTGTATGAGATCGAGCCCGATGCAACCATATAACGTCACTACCCAGACGTTATTGCTGCGTTAACAACAATGGCGGCCTACAGGTGAAAATATTTTTTCAAATTTTATACAAACTAAGATATTTTGAGAGATTTTATTATCGTACTTATGTAGCTGGTAAAAACACTGATCATTTAGGAAAATGGCGTTCTGGTAGCCAGGGTTCCTTTTAAAGAACAATAACTGGTCTGCAAGAATGAAACTAAATGCTGCTTCTGTTCCCATTTTTGTGATGACGTAACTCCCGAGAATACATCTCTAATCAAGTCTTGTAAGATCTTTTCTTTTTCTCCTTGTGTCCTCGGGGGCTCAGTAGGAATGAATAAACAGTTAAATTACACTCGTCTTCCACTAAATTTTCGAAATTTGAAACGAGAAAGCCTCTTTTAGGTATAGCAAGATATTTCTGAGGCACACTGTCGGAGTGGAGGAAAAAGAAAACACCAAAAGTAATCCTGCCATTTTCTAGAATATGTATCACCCAGAGATATCCTCCAGTCCTTCAGGAACAGCACATCACCCAAGCCATTTAAAGGGAGCGACTGTCACCCCCGCATCACTTAATGACCAATTCTGCAGAGCAGCCTGCTAACAACACAGCCCATTTCTGAGGTGGGTGTTGCTGCTAAGCGCCTGCCTGCATTGCGAGGCGACAATGGATTTACAGAGGCCCAGGCTCCATAATGAAGCACCATCAGTTGGGTAATGACAGGGTAGGACTTCTTTTACTGTGTCATCCAGTCCCTGAGGGTGGGAGTCACCTGTTGGGGGGAAATGAGCAGATTAATTGCCTGTCTGGAGGGTTCACGGACGTGTTTACTTTAGTAGTCGACCTCCAAACTCCACTTATACGGACCTTTATCTTATTACTATACATCCACAGTGATTTCACAGCTTCCAGTGCCAAGTCTGTGCACTGCCGGATGATAATACTGTTTAAAAAGAAACCAGCACCTCATCGGCTTGTAAGCTTGTCACACTGAAAGTCATTTCTCAAACAGCTTTCTCAGTATTTCATGTGATATGACTCCTGAGGGTCAAAGATACGGTGACCTCCTGGCATTATCAAGCTGCATTGACTGAGATGAAAGAGAGCTTGTAGGCTGTCATGTTTCTTCATAACCTTTTCCTTCTAATAGAGCACAGCAACACGGCTTGCTGTTTGGACTTTTATTTTGAAAGAGCACAGCTTACAGCAACACTTTAAAATGCTGCCTTCACCTAAAAGCTGACTCTGGTTTATGTTTTAGGCTGCAAACAACGCAAAAATAATTATCATTATTCTACTGGTCTGTTTCCTTTCACTTGCAAAATCATGAAGCTGTTTCTATAACATCACCATCTGTTCGACAATCGAGTTACACATTGGGCCTGATCTACTAAGATACCAAATAATAAGCGCTACATGTTGTGTGCAAACTAAAAATTGCATGTGCTATTCGTGGGCGTGTTGTAATCTTCTATGGCTGCATGCATAGTTGATAACAGGTACAAAAATGATGCAGACCACCCTATGAGGATTTTGCATGTACTACCGTCTGTCTCCATGGAGAGTTCGGGAGAGCAGAGTGGCTGTAAATGAAAAATGGAGTTTGAAGCTATTGAGTTGGAAATCTTGTTGGAAGAAATAATGAAGAGAGACAGCACTATTATATGTTTGTATTACTTCGTTTTGAGTCTTTACTGTGTCCACAATAACCACAGTTGTTTGTGTGTAACGCTGTGCCAGTTTGTACCTGCCTTCCACTATTTTGCATGTTCTGATAATCTGCGTATATTCTGCATTTTCATAAAAATAGACAGGCTTGCTTGTGCTATTTTGCTCATTTGACGGATAGAATCCTCAGTGCACTCAACATAAATCGGCTTTGTACGCACTATTAAGTTTGCTCGTTTTTGTACACGCAAACCTTTCGAAGATCAGGCCCTAAGTTGGGAAAAGATTCATAGAAGGCATTTATTTTTTTATTCAAGTTTGAGACCCAGCTTAGAAAAAAGTTATCTTCTCTCTCGTTGATTTTGATAAAAGCAACATTTTATGTCTCAAAAGGCCAAAAAAGTGCTCCTGCTCTTAGAGGCTTAATGGAAACAAGCTGACAGTCTGGAGCTAATCTCCTATACTTCATTTGACCAGATGAGACCCAATTCATTACAGCTGCACTCTCATCTGATAGCAGCATAAGATCTCTGACAATCTGGATAATCTTCCATCTTTGTGGAAACAAAGACAAACCCTTCGCCCTCCCTGCTTTCCACCCGCAGCCATGCTTTCCTACTGTAAAGAGTGGAGGCTTTCCCTGATGGGCTTGGCTAAGTGGTCTGTCTCATTGTAAAGCCCTCTCAGCCTTTAGGGAGGAGGAAAGTAGGAGAGATTAGAGGCCTGCAGGAGACCTCTGCACTGCAGGAGCAGCATCTTGACCTGACCTCTGGGTGGGCCGAGAGAGAGACAGAATACACAATGAGGCTCACAGATCAGTTAGTGAATACATCTGTACAAGGAAGTATGCATTAAGAATGTAACTGCATTGAGAAATTTGTGATATCCTGCCACTAGAAGAAAAAAGTGTCCCGAAACTTAAATGCATAAAATGAGAAAAGTGTAGTTTTGTTTCTGCTGTTTTGTCTAGGTGTGCCAATTATCCCAAAATTCCCTCAGACATTGTCAAACAGAAATGGCAAACATATATTTAAATAGCAAAAAAACAGCTCGATTTCAAACCATAGTTTTTCTCGCTGCTTTTAAAACTACATTTCGTATACACTGTAGTTTTAGTGTCGAGAAACAAGAAAGAAGAAAAGATGATAGACAAACAAAAATCAATACTCAGACGCTTCCAAACAAATCAACACCCTTAAAATAATCCAGCCAGGCTGAAAGACTCTAAACGAGGCTTTTACAGCTTCACTTTCCAACAACAGTGCAGGAGCTGTTTTTATTTTTTATATTCAAATGATCATTGTATTGACAACACCTGTGATAGTGATATAATAGGTTTTAGATTGTGATATCATTACATCCCACATAGCGCACGCTGATATTTGAACACAACCATGTGTTAACAAACAAAGGCACCAGAGACATCAATATTTTATTGTAATGAGGGTTTTCTTTCACTCTAAGTTTAAAGGTCAAAACCCTCTTGGATAAATTTTGACATCAAAGCCCACAGTCCTGTCTAAATTTGATTCATTACAGAACCACTTAAAAAGGTTTATATTTATTTCCTCTGGAGGCCAGAGGAAAGTCAGTGTTTGACACGGGTAAATGTGGAAGGAAACACATACTGATGAGGACCAAAAACAAACTGTTTCTCTGTTACTGAGTACAAGATGGAGAATTCAAATCAAGATAAATGTGGTTATCTTGTGAATGCAACAGACTCATCGTCCTCTATCAGAACTAATAAAAGCTGTTTTAAGTGAGACAAATGAAAAACACTGAGCTCTACTATGTGTGCAGCTAGACTTTTGATTTTTCTTTTTTATGAACAAAGCAGCTTTTTGATGCTCTGCTGTCCTTGTAAAGCTTATGTTTCAAAAATGTATTTTTGGGATGTCCTGAGCAGCATTTTCTGGTTTGAGTATCAGCCAATACCAAGCTGTCAGACTCTTTTCACATTCTATAGCTCTATATTTTTACACCGCTGACATTGAAGCCACATAGTTGCTAATGCTAAGCTAACAGACTGTTCTATGTATGTTTTCGCCTTTTGAACTACATGTCCCTGGAGAGTTACCGTAGGCTGCTGCAAAGCCGATGTTATTGCGGTTAAGTGTTTGGCTGTGCTCATGTCTTCTGTACACATATACAGCTAAATGTGGCTTCTGTTCCACATTAATGAACCTTATTTTATTATTTATCATCAACTTAACCAGGTTGGGTGAACTCAGTTATACTGATGAATTAGCATTTGGCAGCGATTTTTTTTTCTCAACGACGGCCAACGTGATTGATCAGGTGTGGATACAGGCTAAAATGCCAGTCACAGATTCATTAAAATATTAAAATATCACTTCAAAAACTGAAAACTACGGAGCCCCACAAGGGTCATGGCAAGTTTTTTTTTTGGGGGGGGAGACTGTTGCGTTCCCTTGCAATACCATTTGTGTCTTCAGATCCTCCTGATTCATGTTTTCACTTTCACTCAGGTGCGCAGAGAATGGATCCAGAAAAGTTAGAAATAAAAAGAGATACAATATGATAATATAAAATGATCAATAATTCATCATTAGAGCATTTCAGAAACAACACCGACATGTCTTTGCAGTCACAGCAATGTAATTTTCTCAAAACGAGTCATTGCTTTGCGCTGGGAAACCTGCATTGGCTGCAACACAGAGGCAGCTGGTGCTGGGACGTTCAAAGACCGTCTGTAAATTGCAACATGGAAACAAACACAAAAAGGTTCTGAAAAGGAGGCAAAAGTCTTCCCCCCAAAAAAACTCACCGTGACCCTTAGGGTGCTCTGTAGAAATCTAAGCAAGTCAATACGTCTTATTTTTAGTAACATTTATCTTATTTTTCTTGATTTGAGCCACATTCACCAAACCAGGTCATAAAAATGTCTTATTTTAAGTTTTTTAAAGACAAAAATGAGGTGTAAATTGCTTGTAACAAGTCAAAAAAAAAATCTGCCAATGGGATAAGACGAATTTGTGGTAAAGTTTCTTGAAATTATAAAGATGTCTTGTTAAAAGAAACTTTTTCTTATCCCATTGGCAGATTTTTTTTTGACTTCTTACAAGCAATTTAAACCTCATTTTTGTCTTTAAAAAACTTAAAATAAGACATTTTCATGACCTGGTCTGGTGTATGTGGCTCAAATCAAGACAAAAAAGATAAATGTTGCTAAAAATAAGACGTAATGACTTGCTTAGATTTCAGTTTTTGCAGTGAAGGATCAAGCCAGAAATGATACTAGTGATTAAAACATTCCTAACTACAACTGAACCACATCTTGAGAATAAGATACTGAGTTAGTTTTGATAGTTGGAATTATTTTATACAGCACCAAAATAGATTTCATCTGAGCAAAAAGTGTTTGGTTTTAAAGCCCACTCATAACAAGCCTGAAGCTTTTCATGAAAAAAAGTGTAATTTCCCTTCTACACACACACACAAGCCTACACTTTTAAAGCAGATCCACTTTATGTGCCTTTGAAGTTTCTTCAAAATCCATGGCTGGATCATGCCTCATTTGTAATTTTCGACAGCAGATAAACTTAGGGGATGAATCACGCATGGACTCCTGTGCTGAGAGTGCAGACATAAGAGCAGATTGTTTCAGATGATGCAATGTTTTTACATCTTTTCTTTCAAGTTATCGATCCACAGAAAGTTTGCTGAGCGTACATGTTCTTTATCAGCTGCAGTAAAGGTGTTGTTAATATAGTTCAGCATTTTTGCACCTGGGACGTGTCAGAGAGGAAACACCAGCTAGTATTTTCTTAAGATGTTCCCCCCTAGTTTGTCTGATCTCATAAATCGTGCTGCATTTTAAATGTTTGAGACCTCACTTTAGTGGTCGTATTTTCTATTTAGTCTCCCAGAAGTTACAAGTATGAAACATTGATCTCGTGATAACACCTTGATCATATTTTGGGCTGATTAATTAGCAGAAAAGTGAACCAAACAGGCTCGGTAACATGACACCATTAAAACCGCTAACAGGCTTTTTAAAAAGCCACTGATGAGTAGATGAAGTTGATTAATTGCTCCATATTTTCCTCTGGAGTACTCTCTTCTTCTCACACACTACTGCGCTGTGAATTATGGGAGAACAAAGTTTGTCTACACCAGGCACGCGCTGCACTGCTGAATTATTATGGATCCTCCAAGCATGACAGGAGTTTTGAAAATAATTATGAAAGTTGAGGCTAAATTCCTGCATGCTTAATGATTATAAACAAAACGTGGGCAGCACAGAGCCTGGAGGGTGGAAGTGTTGGCTCATAATGACTAAAACATAGGTTTGATTCCCAAACTGGACCCTTTCCACATGGATCTGACCTCTGGCAATGACTGACCTGTGTGTTTGTGGGAGATAGTATGCTAATGTTGTTCCATTAGCATTCAGAGTGAAACAGTCTGAACAAAGGCAGGTTTACTGCCCGACAGCTCTGCATGCTGGGAAAGGGTGTCAACATAAAAGTTCAGTTTGGCTCATTCTCACCTTTTGTGATCGCACGACACAGCTCAACCTGTCCAATGGGTGATTCTCTTTTTATGGCTTTTCTCCATGTTTTCAGGCACTTCTGAATGTGCTGCACTCACAAACTTTTAGGTGAAATTTTGCTCAATTTACAGCTCAGTTTCTTTCACTCTCTACCAAAAATGCCGGATTTTTAGATCACATAACTACAACAACTTCTATCATATCATCCACAATTCATCAAACAAAAAATCCCAAACTGGGTGTCTTCATTCACTGCATCCTCCAAGAGTCAGACGGTATACAGAGACAAACACTTTATCAAAGTCATAAATGTGACTGTGAAATGTTGCAGTTCATTAAACAACTTCTTGTAGAGTTATTCGTGGAGTTACTGGGACATCCTTGGGTTACAGAGCAGCTTTCATTTTGCTTGTTTTATTTTGAGGACTTAAACTGTGCGTTCGGAAACACCACACGCATTAACTCTGTTCAAGATCTTTATCCAAACATTCTGTTTCTCTTGGTTTATCTTTCATGATTGACAAGCTGATACCAACTGTTTGTGCATTCTATATTCTTGTAATAAAATGTGTATTTCTCCGCCTGAAAACTTGTTACTTCACTCGATCTTCCCTCAGTCTCACAGTGTATTGCTGCGTAGTCGGCGTGTTCGAGTCAAATCTGACGGGGTTTTCCGGATGGTTTCCTGACATATGACATTCTGCACCTGCCTTGCTTCACTGGTGCAATTAGTTAATTGGACAGTTATTTGCAATCGTGCATGTGGCTAACGCTAAGGCCTAATGGGCCAGTCCATAACAGCACGATCAGAGTAATGGTCCCGTTCGCTTAATGATTGGACCATGATCTGTAAAAATCATGAACCCCATGACACTCGGCTCGAAGTGAGGAAGGAATAATAAATTGTTGCTTTTTATGTTACCCAGTTCCACTCAGATTCTCTATGGTGTCTTCTGTGCAGACTCTGGCTGGACTNGCCCCGCCCCCTGGTGTCTGGCTGCAGTATAGGTCATAAGCCCCGCCCCCCATGTATTCCAGATATGAGCCGGGAAAACTTTAAAAAATAACGATACCTCGTAGAAACGTTTCTCTCATCTTTACTCTAAGGTAGTATGATGATGTCATCTGGCTGCATGGTGTTCAGGTGTTTTTTTTTTTTTTTAAAGTTAGTTTCTCATTAGTTATTGGACGTAAAAAAACGTGATATAAGTTTCGTTTTACAATAGTTGACAGCTGCCGTTCGTGAGTAGTTTTTACCGGGGATATAAGAAACTTCGGGAAAGAGCCAAAAGGAGACTAAACCTTCTGAAGAAGAAGAAATAAATATTTTTATTTCTCTTTTTTACTTGGCTCCACCGGAAATTTTCTACTGCGCAGACTCTGGCTGCACAATGGCGGCTAGAGAAACGGGGTTTTTTGGCTTCAAAAACGTAGAACGGTGACAGGCGGAAGCACGCTGTCCATTCTATATACAGTCAATGGTTTTTTTGGCTTTAAACTGTGCACCAGTGAAAGGCGGAGCCACACCATCTGTTCTACAGTCTATGGTCTGGAGATGCATTCAGGGTCCAGAGCATCAGCTATAGCCAGTGTTAAGTGGCTGTGATGGAGTTTAGATTTAACACACAGGCAACATTTCAGGCTTACAACAACCAGAAAATGCATCATCACTAATGTCTATCTCAGTTAAAATGATGCTAATAACAGCTGCATTATTTTGCATCCCGTTAATGACAAACCGTATTCATATTCAAAGCTCAAGCGACTCATTATCCATATAGGTCAATGACAAAAAGAGGGTCTAAAAACTTATTTTTAAAATTTCTGAGCGAAGAATTATGTTTTCTAACAGATTTCAGTAGTTGACCAACATTTTAAAGTTTTTAGGTTCATCATTTTTTAGTATTTTTAATTTGAGCACCCAAAAATGTCAGGTGGCGCAACCAAATATATGAAAATATATTTATATGTTCCTGTTATTTTTTCTGCTTGAAATTATTGGCAAGTATCTCTCAAGAGTCTGTAGTGACTCATACATTTTCACTTTGTGTGTTTCATTTCTTTTATTTGTGAATAAGATGAATAATTTGATGTTAAAATAACATTTCACATTATTACATTGGTTGTACCACCTGACATGGAAATTGTTCCAGTCACCAATGAAGTGAAAAAAACTTTTTTATCAGTATTTCAGAGAAATCTACAAACTTTTCCACTTGGTCACAAATGTCATTTGGGCTCCTCTGGCTGATGCAGTTTCCTGTTTCCTGTTTTATTCTCTTCACTTTAAAATAAAAGTTTAATGTTACGGTTGCACTACCCTGACATTTTGGGGGTTTGAGGAACCAAAACTCAAGAAAACATGTTATATTTTAATTGTTTAAAGATGTGTTCAAATAACACAGGTTTCATAGAATAAAGAAATACATGTGATGAAATACTCAATTCATGATGGAAGGAAATATTGCACTCAGACACAAAAAAGGGACGTCACGTCATTGACCCATGTGTATTTTTAGGACTCATCTGCTTGGACCTTTCACGGGATACATCACCCATCACAAAACAATTCTGACAACCCAACCAGAGCAATCTTCTACTGCACCGTTTGACGTCAACGCTGTATTCATGACATCAAAGCATCTGACTGAAAAACTGCTGAGTCTCTCTGCAGATTTCAGATGCATGGCACAACACCACATCAAGGTGTTCCACATGTGTGCAGCTTGTAGCAGGGATTTAGCCTGGCATGACCCCAAAAAAAAAAAAAAAGAAGAAAAACACAACAACATCATTTCAGCACAAAAAGCCTTTGAGCCTTAACCCCTGAAGCCAGCTCAGTGCATGTTGTTTTAGAAAACTGGGTTGAATGTGCGCTTGTTGCCAAAGGAGATGTTGAGTACTAACAATCCACTCCAAGCCTGAAACATTGGGCCGAGCTGAGGAGTCAGACCACACTTCTGAGACTTTGGAGATTTTGGAGATTCTTTTTCCTCAATCATCACCTTCTCTCACTTGAGCACAGTTGAACTTCAAAATGTTTGACTCTTCCAGCGTTGAAAAAGCTGGCAAAGCGGCTCTCAGAAGGTCTGCTGACAAAAAAGGTTTGGCTATGGAAATCCTTTGAAAGCCACAAAATGGTTTTGGCTGCCAGCATATGCTTATGTAATTCTTATAAAAAGTAGAGCTCAAGGCATTGTGAAAAAGCTTTAACTTACGGATTAAATGTTCTCCTTAAAACTACGCTGATTGTTCTGGTTTTATTAAGTTTGTCTTCCTTAAATGACCTTCAGTGAGGCTAGACGGGATCATACTCAAAAATCCTTCACAATAGATTGGTCTTATTGAAATAAATGCATGAGTAAGAAAATACTGTGTAAATAGGAACAGTAAGATACTTCTACATCTACCCATTTAGGTGGATTTGTGTGTATGTGTGTCTAACAGGCTTATGCACCAAAACCATGCTGCAGACCTAATAACGCCTCATTGTGCTGGAGCTGTTCCCTTGATTTTTACATGTCATTACTTCAGCACTGAACCTCATGTAATAGAAAAAAAAAAGGAACAAAACAGATTTTTTTTTTTTTTTTTACGCACATTGAACTTAAAGCAGTACTACGGAGGATCGCCGCTTGACCAGAACGAGAACTCAACTACCCATAAGCCCTCACGCTCGAATACTGTCGTAAGGATACAGATCTGCCGGTCACGTGCATTTGTTTTGAAGGCGAATCATCGAAGTCAGGACTTCGCTCAAACGTATTCTTAAGTCTTCAGACAGCTGTTTGCAGGATGGATAGCGACGAGGCAAAATATTTATTTTTGACTAAATGACGATGTTGAAAATCGCAAAGTTCAACTTGGTTTTATCACCGTGGAGTGGCCCCCGCCTTTTTCCTGTTGAAGCGATAAAGTGAATAAAAGTAAAGACAACGACGAGCTGGTGACATCACACACTTGAAATATGTGTAAACAAAACTACATACTGGGATGTTCTGGATTTGTTGTGCTGTACTTTTTTCCTGTCAAGTTTTTCTTTGAGGAACTTTGTCATAAATCGGTCGCTCAACATTCCTTAAAACTTGTGAATAAATTGCCCATTCTTCATATTTAGCAGATTAGCCTGGCAAATTTTCAGTTTTCTCAGGAAAAATACTAGAAATGTCCTGTACGTTTTCTTTACATTGCATTCTTCCTCTAATTTTATAATTCTTTCATCTTGTGCGCTTAGCAGTTTACAGTCATCGTCTACATTAGCTTTCAAAAATCACCATGTTCGTAATAAATAGCTACCGCCTGGGATAACTTGTTTATGAATATGAACAGGATGAGACGGCCCTTAGTGATACAAAAAGTCACATTACAAACTCGGCATCGGTCACATCCCTCCTCGTCTTTTATTTCACGCCAGTGAGTGAACGCCGAACTGATGTTTATTCTGGTCCGAGCATTCAGCTTGTTTTTCTCTCGCTTTTTTTATTTTTGCATCCTCCGGCAAAACTTTTCTCTTCCTTGGGTTCTTTGCTGCCTCCGCTGTGGCTACAGCTCCGCGATTGGCTTTCGCCGAGACTTCCGTGTTTTAAACAAATCAGGAATCGGGGGAAGTGACGTTTGCCGTAAAACAGTCCAAACTTGTAGTTTTTTAGTGTGGCAGGGTTCCTACCATCCACCTCGAAGTTACATAGTGCCAGTGAAAGCGATACAGACCACCCCAGATCACCACAGAGGGGTCATTCAACTCACTGTAAAGTGGTGGATCATGACAAGAATATCGAAGGATTATATTATGTTTGAAAAACTACATAGTGTTGGTTTAAGTTTTTACCCTCTGCTTAGAGGTGGTGCGAGCTGCATCACAGTATTGACAAAGTATTTCACAATCAAACTTTTGCAGAATTTCCACACCTTAAAATACAATGGGCCTATTCTACTAAAGGTTTGTGTGTATTAAAACAAACTTTCTAGCCTATGCAAAGCTGATGGACTAACTGGGTGCACTGAGGATTGCATTTGTCAAATGAGCAAAATGGCCCATGTAATCCATTTAGCATGTCTGCTTATACAATCTTTTAGCAGCTCTAGTGTGATTTTTCAAACCTGAAACTGATTGCAGTCAGGGTTTTTGCATCTGCAGTGTCTTGCATTTACAGGTGCAAGCTGACACAGCGTTGTGAACAAAGGGTTGCAGTCATTGTGGCAGTGAGGAAGCATAGGAAGCATTAAACCGTGTGTAATTTCAAAGTATTGTAGCTGATTTCATTGGTTACAAATGCTTTATCAAAAACCTGTAATGAATGAACAGGTTAACGAAGACTTGCTAGGTTGCTACAGCAATCACTAACTTAAATAAAATTACAACAGTAAACAGCCCAATGCTGCCAAAGTCTTGAACTGTGTCAGTGAGTGAATTATAAACTGACACTTCTTATTCAGGAACCCCAGAGGGAATATGACTCATTCACTGTCTTCACTGCTGTGTTAAACCTGCAGGAAGGTGTTTACACATCTCTCTCCCTCCATTCTTTCAGTCTTTCATGCTCCTGCCTCACCCACCACTCCTCTCGCCATCCCTCCTTCAGCCTTCCTCTGTTGTCCTCCCACTTCCCTGAACTTGTCATGTCTAATCTCTCACACCCTCCACGTCCTCCCCCACAGTTTTACTGCTGCCCCAGACTCCAGTAAACACCTTGTAGTGGGGTTTTTTTTCTTGTATTTTTTGCCCTGTTTCCTTCTTCCTGGCTTTGTTGACCTTGACAAAGATGGAAACTTTTCACCATGCATCACCTGCTCCTCTTAATTCTTCCCCTCTTTGTCCTTCTGCTTTCTCAACACTTCTGGCTTCTCCCCAAATCATTTTCTCTCCAGTCCAACTTGTTCTGTAAACAGTTATTTTTCCAGCTGCCTTTATTTTGATGAAAATACAGAGTTTCTTCCTTATTGAATGCAGGGAATTTAAAATCTAAACCCCACTAAGATGTTTGTTTGGGTCCCTGTCAAAGCTTCTCAGCTGGAAGCTGCTACATCCGCATTTTCGTCCTTTGCTTCCTTATCAGGACTGGGCAATTTATTAGAAATTAAACTGAATAATAATATAGCCTGCTGCAATATTCCAGCCACAGACAGTGCAATATTTATTTAACCCGCAATGTGTCAGAATACCAGATGCAGTTTTTTGCAGTAGATATTTCATGCTCTACACAAGTGTTACTCAACTCTGCTCAACCAAAGAGACAGACAGTTGTGGTCTCGTTCCCCACCCCCTCTTTCCTCTTTTACCCACTGTCCTCTCTAGTGTCAAGTTAAATGAATCAGCGCCACAAAATAACTTAAAAAAAAAACACACAAAAAAAGTTAAAGGTAGCAAATTTGGTCGAAAAGCAGGAAAAATAGGTGAACTGGGGCAAAAATTAAGAGGGAAACCTAGGAAATTGTCAGTAAATAGCAAAATATTGTTCAAAAGTGGCAAAAAACAGACAAAAAAAGCCATAATCATCATCATTTCAAGAAATAGCTATATCCCCATGAATACCAAAATCAAAGCTACGCCCTTGCACATAAAAAAATCACAATTTCAATAAAGAGAATAATACCTGCAATTGTGTTATTATTATGCATCATTCAGCTCTATTTCTTATCTTTCATGCCTCCGTAATACAAGTGTTTGTTGACTTTTTTAAACGAGCTTTGAGGCATCAAGGCTGGCCTCTCATTTTCCTCATACCTTATCTCTGAAAGAAACCATCTGGATAAAGTAACATAGAACAGATGTTAGTCCAGAGGAAACAGCGCTCTCTTTTAGGGTGTATCAGAAATATGTCTTACTTTCCAACAACAACACGGTGTAAGAGCAGAACGATCGGAGCTGCAACTATCCAGCCGTGAAGGATTATATTGTTGTACTCTCACCCTGTTGGGATGTTTGGTGTTCCATGAATCTACTGCTTTTCATTTCTTTAACTCTGAAAAAAAAAAAACCTCTCTCCCTTTCTCTCTCCTCTATCTGCTGTTTATCTTCTTTGTTCTGATTTCAAAGCTGATGAAGGAGGATGCTGGAGGGGGATTTCGTAGCGGAGATAAGAGGAGGAAAAGGAGTAAGGGTAGCATTCCCATGCAGGCGCGCCGCGCACCAGAACTGGAGCCAAACACACACGGACTCACACACTTGTTTGAAATTGCAGAAGGCGTTAAAACGAGAAAAAGTGAGGGGAGAAAAGGGGGGATTGTTCCTCCAAAGAGGCGAGAGAAAGAGCAAATCAATGGAGGCATGATAATGAATTATTTCCTCGCCAGAGAGGGAGTTAGAGGAGAGAGATAAAAGCAGACCACATGCTGTGCCACTAACTGCCCGGGGGCTGCTGCTTGTGAATTATAGCGCGTTGGAACACATTCCCCACCCTCGGGACCCATTGGTTGCAAAGGCGAAAGAACGGGGGAAAAAATAGAAATAAGAAAGCCGTAAAGAGATGGAAGGGACAGAGGAAGAANAAAGATGGAATTAAAGTGGTGGTAATGAAAGAAGGATGGATCGACGAGGGGAATGGAGACGCAGGGACAGAGGGAAAGCGTTGGATGAGATTATTCAGCATGTATAATTATCAAAGATATTAGATGTCTGGTAGAACAGCGAGTGTGTCACAAATGAGGAGTCATGTCCTAATGATCTTTATATGATGTTCCAGATGTACTTTGAGATGGTCCCAGAGTGTTTTCATCCCATTACCACATGATCTGCGCTTAGGAGACTCTTTACTCGGCTTCTGACAGTCATAACGTCTGATAAATTACAAGAGCAATTTATACTTGACACACAAACCCAAGGCACACGTGTCTCTTACTCCTTGATTTGCTTTTCTGAAGTCTCCTCCTGGGGATAGTCTTAATTTAGAGATTTGTTTTAGATTAAAGTGACTGTGAGGATTTTGAGTGATCTTAAAAAAAGTACCGTCTCCAGATTTATGATTGATCATAATAGACAACATAAATTTCATATTTCCAGTGCTAAAATAATTATTTTCTAACTGCTATTTCTCAGATCCTGGACCAGATTGATTTACAGTAAATCAGTGTCTGTGACAACACAACACAAGCTGATGAAATTTAGCAGTGAGAAGAGAGTCCTGTGTTTTTTTTTCAGCTGACAATTTCCATGATTCATCTTGTAGTCATGGTTGAAACTGGAGCTGGACTGTCTTACAGACAAAAGGGACAAATGAGCAGGAAAAAGATAAAAAGGGGACTGATAGAGCATAGGCTAAAGGCTAAATCTGGAGCCATGGGTTAAAAAAGGAGCTAAAGGTTTTCAAATGAGGTAAAGGCCAAAGCTTGAGTTATGGGCAAAAACAAGGAGTAGATGCTAGAACAGGAGCTAAAGGCTAAATCACAGACTAGAAAATAAGGGCTACGGCTGAAACACTGCAAAAACGGAAATCAAAGCAAGTCATTATGTCTTATTTGTAGTAAAAATTGTCTAATTGTTCTTAATTTGAGCCACATTCACCAGACCAGGTCATAAAAATGTCTTATTTCAAGTTTTTTAAGACAAAAATGAGGTGTAAATTGCTTGTAACAAGTCAAAAAAATCTGCCAATGGGATAAGACGAATTCGCCCGGGAAGTTTCTTGAAATTAGAAAGATGTCTTAAACAAGAATCTTTTATCTTATCCCATTGGCAGATGGTTGCTTGTTACAAGCAATTGATGCCTCATTTTTGTCTTTAAAAAACTTGAAATGAGACATTTTTATGACCTTGTCTAGAAAATGTGGCTCAAATCAAGAATAGTAAAACAAATTTTACAAAAAAAAAAAAGACATAATGACCTGCTTGGATTTCAGTTTTTGCAGTGTACACAATCGTGAGGCTAAAACAAGGGCTGAAGTCTAAAGCAAGAGCTATGGCTAAAGCACAGGCTTAAGGCTAAAAAGAAAAGCCAAAGGTTAAAAACAAAACTATGAGCCCCAGGGGGGAATACTGGCTTGTTGCATCAGCAGTGGCATGACTTGAGTTTATGTGCAGTGTAGTGTCCACAGCTCACCCTGGTGAGGGTGGGAGGGGTTATCTAGGATGGCTTCAATCTTGTTCCTCACAGCAAAGATCAGTGCACTGGCCACCACATACGATAAAATGAAGAGTAAAGTTACGTTTGCTCTGCTAGGTGAGGTTGGATTCGGTAGATACGCACTGGTAGGACATCATCAGGATTCACACGTCTGAGATTATCAGGCTGTGAGTATCAATAAATGTAGCCGGCTGCTAAACTACACAACCAACTAAGCTCACAAAGTTCCCTTGTCATGTTTTGATAGTCCCCACAGTCCCTTTTAGCCTCTGTGCTTCAAAATGAGACATTAAACACTTAAATATCCCGGTAGTTTCAACACAATGATCTAAATCTGGATTCATTTAGAAGCAGTGTGATGTTCCTGTGGTACTGCTGTGTGCGTGAAGCTGATGAACCGAATCTGACAAGCAGAATAATGTTATCCTTCACTGAACTTCTTTCTTAATTTATAAACTTTTTTTTAAGTGTCTGCAACTCTTGCAGTTTTGTACATCATCTGGCTATGATGTCATACCTTTTGCTTCATGCACTGTAGTAGATTTGACTTTCGTGGTACTGACTTTCCTTCAACTTGCCTCATCCTCTTCTTTTATTAATTTACTATGTCTCCTAAAATTAGTTTCAATGTTCCTCATTTCGTTTCTGTACAAGATAAATGCAGCTGTTGTTTCAAAGCTGGTTGGGGGTGACTCAAGTTTTTGGCAGTGAAATTCAGAGTTAGTCAGAGAAATAAGAACCACAAAGAAGAAGTAATGAGAAATGCAAAAAAGAAAGGGAAATGACTCTTTGGAGGAAACAAACTTTGCCTAAAGCTGTTTATTTTGAACAAAGATGAAGTGTTGGAGTGTATTTTTAGTTTAAGCAGCACCTTCACTTTCTGCATAATTGGTGAGTGGGTAAGAGAGATGCTCTCTCCGTTGTCAAGGACACTTTAAAAATTAGCCAAGCACAAACAAGTGTGTTTATGTTGACTGTGAGGTGATGGTTGGCGACAAACACTGTCCTCCAACTGGCTTGGCTGATTTAAAGCTTTAAAGTACTGCCAGGTTATATAAAAGGTTTATAATTAGAAAGGATGGTGATGTTTAGGTGTGAGAGTCTCTGAAGTTCTCTTTGATTATTCTTCATGTTATTTTGGTGATATAAACACTCTTTGCTGTACAACCCCATATTCCAAGTAAGTTGGAACATTGTGTTAAATGTAAATAAAACAGAATACAATGATGTACATATCCTGTTTCACCGAAATTCAGTTGAATACACTACAATGACGAGAAATTTATCTTTCAAACTGATAAACTTTGGGGATTTGTTTTGCAAATATTCACTCAGTTTGAATTTGATGCCTGCACCAAGATCCTTAAAAGCTGGGATATGGGCAACAACAGACAGGAAAAGTTGAGGTATTCTGGAAAAACACTTGTTTGGATCATTCCACAGGTGAACAGGTTCATTATAAACAAGTGAGTGTCATGATTGGATGTAATAGGAGCATCCCCAAAAGGCTCAGTCCTTCACAAGCAAAGATGGGACCAGGTTTACCACTTAGTCAACAACTGCGTGAGCAAATAGTCCAACAGGTTAAGAATAATGTTTCTCAACGTATAACTGCAGGGATTTTCCTCTCCTTTGTAAGGCTTTTCATCTTAGTATGTAAGTTGGAACTGTATATGAGATGAAACCATAGACTGTATAATGAGTGGACGTAACGACGTTCGGCTCAAACTGAAGCCTCCAGCAGATGCCCCGCCCCCTGGTGTCTGGCTGCAGTATAGGTCATAAGCCCCGCCCCCTGGTGTCTGGCTGCAGTATAGGTCATAAGCCCCGCCTCCCCATGTATTCCAGATATGAGCCGGGAAAACTTTAAAAAATTACGATACCTCGTAGAAACATTTCTCTCATCTTTACACTAATGTAGTATGACGATGTCATTTGGCTGCATGGTGTTCAGGTGTTTTTTTTTCTGAGAAGTTAGTTTTTCATTAGTTATTGGACGTTAAAAACCGCGATATAAGTTTAGTTTTACGATAGTTGACAGCTGCCGTTCGTGAGTAGTTTTTATCGGGGATATAAGAAACTTCAGGAAAGAGCCAAAAGGAGACTAAACCTTCTGAAGAAGAAGAAATAAATATTTTTATTTCTCTTTTTTACTCTGCTCCACTGGAAATTCTCTACTGCGCAGACTCTGGCTGCACAATGGCGGCTGGAGAAACGGCTTTTTTGGCTTCAAAATCGTAGAACGGTGACAGGCAGAAGCACGCTGTTTATTATATATACAGTCAATGGATGAAACACTAAGTTCATTGAGATTGCAAACATATAAAGACAAGAATGAACAAGTATCTTAACGGTGCAAAAATGGTTGAGCAAGTCAATGTGATATCTGACTCTATACTTTCATCCAACAAGTGCTCTCAAAGCATTCACAACTTGCAGATGTTAACAAAACATAGATGTCTGGACTGAGGGCTTTACTGAAGAGTGCTCCATTGTGGCCCTGATGCTGTTCACACTAAGTGAGGTTGTAGAATCATGAAATAGATCGATGCTACTCTGCCTCCAGACATCCTCTGAGGGCAGCACTCATGTTGGCTCATTTAGAAGCAGAAAAATTTTCTTCCATCCTCAACCGACACATTGTCTGCTTGTCCTTGTTCTGCGCGTCTCCTCCCTCCTGTTTCTGCTCGGACTCATTTGTAGAAAACCTAACTGCAGTGTTTACACTCAGAGAGATCATCAGCCCTATGTCACTGCATGAGTCACAGCCTTAATTTTTCACAGGGGTTTCTCTGGATCATCCCTTTCTGATGGGAACGAGCTGCAGCAGCTAAGTGTTGCACTAAATAAATGATTTGGACATAAAACCACAGTTGCCATGGCGACTCACCGGGCATCTCTTACAGCCCTTTGCAAAGACTGCTGGATGACCACTTGCTGTGCGCTGTTATGTGTTTTCATTTATTGCATATGCATGTGAACAGTAATGTCCACTTGAATGGGGTAAATATGGATAAACCCACCATTAAATCAGAATTTGACCCATTGGATGACATTCAGGAGGTTAAAATGTAGTGGTTCAATTGATTATTTCACAGCATTAAATACTTCAGCAGGCTTTCTTTTCTTGCTCTTTTTCATTACTGGTTTAAAACTGCCCTGCATCTATGTGATTTGCATATGACCACGTGCCAACATGTGGATGAGGCATTAAAACAGAGGAGCTTGAATAGGGCGAAGTCAGATATTGTGCTGCAATTCTGCCAAGGCTTTGTAAAATAATTTCGGCTAAATATCTGGACTCTAACAGATAATCAACAAAAAAAATAAAATATATAAAAAAAAAATTATGTTTAAGAAAAAAGTTTGAGTAATATTCAAGGGCATATTCAGTCATTTGGGGGCCAAAAGCAAATTCAGTTCTTGGGGCCCTCTACATCCTTGTTGTTCTACAAGAAAATAAATGTTTATCATCAACTAAAAAGTGAAAATTTGAGATTATCTCCTGCGCTAAAGTCCTTGATATTCTTTTTGTGGGTTATCAGCGAACACTAGCACCATCTCAATGCTTTTTCTGTGATGATAAGATAAGAGCATTAAGCAACATTTAATACAGTTCACAATTTGGATTATTGTAGTTGTTGTTGTGCATTTGTCTCACATTTACTTTTTTACTGAAGCCTTTTTTCCCCTTTTTCTTTAGCTCTTTAAACAAAATGTGACCATTTTATAAGACACAACTAATCTTTCTAAAAGACAACTAACTGGCAACTTATTTCCTGTTTCTCCAGGTAGGTAAACAAACGTGGGTTGTGGTTATTACGTGATATAAAGATGCAAACATTACTACCGCCCATTTGACCCCATGGCTCAAAATGTCAGTCCCTTACCCTACTAGTAATGGTATACCATTAATGTACATGCTATCAAAACATCATATTTCTGCAGTTGTTAAGATCTGGTTTAAGAACCATGATACCCTTAAAACTCTGAAATGATCAAATAAATTACTCACAACTGGCCATAATTCACCCAAAATACAACACAATTAATTTAACAATCACACCTCATGCGATGGGCTTCATCTGGTAAAGAAAAATATCTATCAGTGCAGCATGGAAGGAGTGTGACTAAGGTCTCAATAATCCCTTACCTGTTACTGCAGCTACCTGACTCGGGGTAATTACCCAGGACCAGAGCATACACAGGAGCCAGAAAGCCCCTAATACACACACCGGCGATTAGGTGTAAAGGTCCATTGAGCTGTAATGAGGCATTAGACTCCAGCTAGGGAAGAGTGGGCAGGTGGGAGGAAAGAAAGGAAAGGAAGAGGAAAAGTAAAAGAAAGTAACAGTAAAGAGATGCAGAATGGAGAGTGCAAAAATAAAAAAGTAAGGTGAAAAGAAAGGACAGAGGGCAAGATAGAGGGTACACAAGTAGATTACAGTGATAACATGGTTGGGAAACAACAGATAGCAGAAGAGAGGAGTCAGAGTTATTGTGTGGGTGCTGAGGGAACCTCTAAGACCTCCAGTTCAAAGTCACTTTGTTGTTAAGAGCTTAGCTGGAGGTCTCTCACCCACTCGGCTGTCAGAGAACAACAGGCTCCTGTTGTAAAACTGTTATCTGATCTCGGCAAGATCATTTGTGCAGATTAAGGGAAAACTTGAGAAACGCGGAAGATCAAACCCTGACAGGAGCTGCCAGGCAGCAACAAAAGATATCATCTGGCTGCTGAGGCATCATGGCTCTCTGCGAGCTTCAATGAAAATGTACAGGGAGGAGGTAAAACACACTGTCCTGTTATATCGGCAGTATCCCTGCATGGTGGGGAATTGAATTTTTGAATGTAAAGGAACCATACCTGATAATAAATCATAGTAACTGTGAATCAAAATGTGAAACTAAACATTAACACATTATTTCCTATTTACTGTCGACTGTTAAAGCTGGAATCAAACAAACATCAACATCCAGATTCGAACCACTCCACAAATGTCACCCCCTCAGCCGCTCACACTCTGGGTTTAAACAGGTGGTAAATTGAAAGCTTTGCCTTCAGGCTCAGCTCCCCCTACAACACAATGGTCTGCTACAACGCCGCATTACTGCTGATGCTGCATCGACACGTCTGTCAAAATCATGATCCTTTTTACCTCACTCATAAACCAGACCCCAAGATACTTCACCCCCCCCCCCCCCCCCCCCCCCCCCCCCCCCCCCCCCACTCAAGGGGAAGACTGACTCCACCTGGAGGGGTTGATATGCTGAGGTCCACAGCCTCAGATGGAGAGGCGCTGAACCTCATACTGACTGCTTTTGAATAGTTTGTGAATGACAGTATGCATGTATCCATCCGTTAAGAAAGCTTTTACTTACATTTGAGTACCTTTTATGGCACTTTTGGTTATCTTTTCCACTAGCCCGACTACAGGCTCACGGTGGGCGTGGATCTTATAACACAGCTGCGCTAAAGTGCTGCGCTAAAGTGCTGCGCTAAAGTGCTGCGCAGAAGTGCGTCCGTGTCATCTATAACGAGACACAAACATAATTTTGTACTAACATATGTGCCACCGTGGTCTTTAAAGGAAAAAACAAAGCTTTCAAAAGATTTCATTAAAGTAATACAGTAGCTCATAATTGGCGTCATGACAAAGGAGGTAAACAACAGCCTCGTGCTGCTGCACGTGGAGGAAAACGAAGGAGCTGCTTCCTGACATCAACTCTTCCCTGGATCCAGTGAGATCACTTTAATTTTTGATTTTTGGGCCTGGTATAGCAGAGATTTTTTGTTGATCAATCATTCTTCTTTGAACTGGTTTTCCTTTTTGGTTCCCTGTGGATTAATGGATTGATTGGTGCTTAAAGACTCTCGTGGCAGACAGATCGCTCCTGCACCGACCAACTTTGATTTAATGTAAAAGACTCTTTAAAGCCAACTATCTTTGCTGTTAACTTCTTTTTGGTTTAAAAAGGACTTTTAACTTATTTAGGAATCATGAAGGAGCATTTTAGGGCTGTATTTTGTCTTCATTCAGTCTGGTTCTGTGCCGTCAGGTTTAAATGTCATTAAAAACCCGTCGCTGACTTATTTGTTTTCCTCTTGTAAGTGATTTGTACAGAGTCAGAAGCTGCAGAGACGACATTCTCTGACCAATGAGTGACCGGCAGTCCGTCCACGTCACCTTTTAGTATCAGCTTTACTCGCTTAGAACCAGGGTAGAGCAGGTACTAAAAACTGGCGTCTGCCGCGTAGTACCGCGCTAATGGAAACGCAACACAAACAGGGTAGAGCTGAGTAGAGTCGTGCCAAGGCGAGTTAGTGGAAAAGGACCATTAGATAACCTGACTTGGTTTGCGATGGAGACAAACAGTCAGAAGTTGTGCCTGTGCCATTGTATGGTTCTGCTGTACGGGAACACTTTTGATTTAGTGTGAGAGATGAAGTGGCAGTGAGAAATTACCTCTGGAGTTTGCTTCTTCACTGAGTGTTTTCCAGAGACTATTAGCATGATATGGCCATGTTGTATATATTTGAAACTGCACTTGCACTTTTATCAAAATGCAGATATTTTAGATGCTTTGTGAAAACATTAACCAGACACCTACACAGCAAAACACATCATATATTTAACCTTGTGGCCTCTTCCTTATACTATCTTCCCATTTCCTCCTCCAGCTGGTCTTTTTTCACCTCTATGTCTATTTTCCATCATCATTTTCCCATTTTGTCATGCCGGCCATTTCCAATCAGAGAAAGGAAGCTCCTCACTAATGTCAATCACCTGCTTTTATCCTGCAGCACGTTTCGTCCATACTTCCACATGACACTCTTCTCTCGCTTTCTCATTTTTTCTGCTCCTTTGCTGTTTGTGCCTTCACTCTTCATCTCTGCTACTTCACTCTTGATTAATTAGCCTGTCCTACAGAGAGGCCCTGCCAGGGCAGCCCACGTCTCCGTGTTATTACACCATTAACGAGACCCATGGAAAAACAAATAGACTTACAGAGGATAGAGGATGTTGATAGAAATAAAGAGTACATGCTTGAAGGGTGGGAGCTGCATGTGGGGGAAATATGGAGAAACAATGACAACAAGAAGAAACTCTCCTAGCGCTAATTAGGTGCTCACCAGCTGTTTATTCCAGGAAATCAAAACAGGAGCACTGGTACACTGCTGCTTCTCACAACCAATGGTTTTAGAAAGGTCTGCAACCTTCAAATGATCTGCTGGGGGGAATCTCTCCAAGCTTCACAAATCAATGTGATGACAAAATAATCTGCATTGACAGCAACATTGAAGCTGTTCACTATTTAGTGGATCAAATTATATCTTTTTTACTGTGTGCCTACAGAAACATGTCTATTAGATGACCTCTTCTCACCTTCTATGTAATTATAAGGTCAGAGATTAGATTAGAGGGAAACATTCAGGCCAATGAGACCAACTTTAGCTAATGTAAGAGATGTTGACAATTACTTTATGTTTCGTTCCAGCAAAGTAACAACACGTTGCTTCAAATTCAGTGTTGACTTGCATTAGAACAGATGTAGACATCCTTGTCAATTTTGTTGACATTGAGTTGATGTTTTGATCTACAGCCAACTTTCTCCAAAAAGAAAATACACTTTTCTGAGTTGAGATGAGGCTTGCGAAAGTGAAATAAATACACTCAACAATCGCCCAGGATACCTTGTGTCAAATTGCTTTTACTCTATGAACACTGTTTGACCATTTTTAAACTTAAGATCTAAGAAAAAAAATCATAACCTTGATTTTGCTACACACACTCTGATTGATTCATTGCAATTGAGCAGCAGGGCCTAGCAATAGGTTAATAGGGTTTTTATCAAAAAGTATCTTAGAGCATTGTTTTGGTTGAGTTGTGCATACCATGCTCTGAGGCCATAGTCCTGGTCCTTTTCTTGCATCTAACCCCCATTATCTCCTCGTTCTCTAGTCTATCCACAAATCTAACACTTTTGAATGAAGGTGTAAAAGCCTTAACAACACAACTTGAAAATAAATGAGTGAATTACAGTACACCTGTCATCCCTCCTTCATGAATGCCATACTTTTTTAACTGTAAACAGTCTTTCGATCATGTTATCTCAGCTGCTGAATTTCAGGAACTGATGGAAACCTTTATCTCATCATAAAGACACAAACAGTTGGTGAACAATATTGATTTTTCACTCTAACTTGCCAGCACAGTCTTCCCTTTGAAACTTTTTATTGCTTTTCATTGCTTTACACTCATAAGAAGACATGTGGGCAGGCCAATCTGAACAACAGAAATTGTTTAAAAGCAAACGTACAGGACGTGTAGCCCTGATGTCTCATAGCGTACGTTTAGGAAAGGTTACTCACCATTCATGGTGCACACGCAGCCCATGTATCACCACAGGGCAGCTTTATAAACTACACATGTACCCACAAAGGAGCTCTGACCTTGTGTGACTGTATATATTACGAGGGGAGGCTTCAGATATCTCTCAATAAGCCCGCTCACGTAGCAGCCT
>RPOG01003680.1:0-58294 GCA_008086565.1 Thalassoma bifasciatum | reverse complement strand
ACTCTGTGTGACGGGAAAACTTGCTAACCCAAGCACTTGTGTACAAACAGTGGAGTTGAGTTAAAATGTCTTAGCTCCATAAATACCACTGTGCTTTTGCCTCTGTAGTTGTTACTTTATTAAAGCGTGCCATTTCACCTCCAGCTCTCCGCTCGCTGACCCACTTGGGAGCTGAGAGCGGCTGCTGGCCTCAGCTGGCTGCTCACAGCTGACTCTGCACTCACACCCCAGCACGTATTATGTGAGCTGTTACCGTTTGGAAACAGGAGGAGGGCCAGCGGTGTAGTGTGATGTGCTCTGTAATTACATGCCAACACTTTCTAACTGAGACAGAGTGATAGGGCTGCTGATGCTGCCAAAGTTCTGATGTGCAGAGTGCAGGTGTGGGGCATGCAAGACTGAGGGCGGCTTCTTTTTAAAGAGCCTCACTACACAGAATTCAATAAATAAAATGTCTGTGAGCTCAGAGGAGGACATTTTCTACTCCAAACTGTATTTAGAGCAATGATATGTTCTTTCAAGCAAAAGAGGAGGCTTCAGAGTTCAGGAGGGAGGGTTCGGAGTGCTGAGTGCCACATTTTTAAGTGGAAATCTAAGATTGCAGTCCTATAAAAATACTACTAAACAATGATGAAAATTTAAGGCCAAGTTATTATTTAAAGAGATGCACATCTGCCAATGCTTGGTTTAAATTTACCACTTTAGTTCTCAGAAATTATATGTTAATCTGTTCACAGGAAATTTGGAAGATAAGACTGTCAGGGGCAGGAGACCTCTATAGTTAATGACCCTATCGTACCAGCAAGTCTTGTGATTATATATGGGCAGTCCTTGGTGTTTGAGGTCCACCCCACAGTTGAGTTTATTCATAGCTTGTGTTGATTTCAGTGTTTCATTCATACATTACTTTACTTTGGTTTCTGCAACAACATTGTGTTGACTGTAGTTGGGTAACAAGTACTTTGTGCTCGAGCTTTTTTTTTTTTTTTTGAGGCACTAACTTCTGGATTAAGACACTGAACTGAGCTCTTTAATTGGCTACTTATTGAATAATACTTAATGAGAGCATCAATCCATATCAAATTACTCTTTACTTGAGAGTACCTTTATCTCACAAAATTATCTTTATATTTAAAGGACAACATATCAATTTCAAAGCTTTGTGGCCTGGATTACACAAACCTTGGTGTTTGAGGCCCATCCCTACAAGCTGTCTTGAGCAAGTTAGGAGATCCTGAAGTGAAAAACTTATTTTTTTCAGCAAGTCTTGTGAAGATCTCAGACTATTTGGACTGTTTTGATCAGTTCAAAAACAAATTCAGCGATTTTTACAACATACCAATATGTAGAGGTTTGAAAATCTGCTCACATTTAGTCTGAACATCCAGCATTGTTATTGTTATATCCATGTTTAGAATATGGGTAGACAGCATACCTCCCCCACCCTGCCCAACCCCCTCTTTATAATCCACAGATCCCTTTACTTTGCTCTGTAGTAAAGCACTCAGATGTTATCATATCATAGTTAAAATCCTCCATCGGACTGAGTAAAGAAGTTCACCCCACAAATCTGTTTCTGCAGAGCTTAATTTAAGCAGACACAAGAAAGAGAGAGAGAGGGATGTGAGATAATTCCCTCCTGTCTTCTTCTTTTGTTTTGACTGAATGTCAGAGTAGATAATGACAGACATTTCTCTGACACTCACTCACAGTTTGGATCTGCATGTTTGGAAAAGTCTTAATCTAAACCAGGGGTAAGACAGGGATGGAAATTATTCTTAGAGATCAGGGGTTAATGTGGACCAGTCAGTAGGTCAGCGCAAAGAAACCACCAGAGAAATATCCAACAAGTCCATGAAAAAAAAAAAAGAGTCAAATAATGGAAAACAGAAAGAGTGAACAGGAACTGTAACAGGCTGCACACACCACTGTGCACTTCCATATGTCTATCCCTTCTCAGCTTCTCTGGGAAATGTACGAAACTATTTTTCTTCAGGCTACATCCCTAAAACTAGCAACAGCACATTCCCCACAATTCCACAGCAACTGAGCTCAGCTGGTTGAGGGGGATAAATGTCAGAATGTCAAAATACACTGCAGAAACCAACATCGCAGCAATCATTTTGTCTTATTTTCAGCAGAAATCATATTAATACACTTAGTAAAGCCTCATTCACCTGAAAAGTCCAGAAGAATGTCTTACTTCCAGATATTAGAAGATAAAAAATGTCACCTAACTTTATTTTAAGGATAAAAAAAGTACATGTTCAGTTTTCTTGTAAACTTATTTCAAGAAACTTCACACTTTGGTCACTGCTAAGGAATTCTCTGTCTCAGAATATGTCATATTATAATCAATCATATATATTTTAAACAAATAAATAAATAAATAAAATTTCAGACATTTCTAACAAAAAAATAATAATAAAAATAACACATGAACACATGGTTAGATTGTAGGTTTCGCAGTATTGCCACAACAGTGGTTGCTGACATTGCCCCAAAAGTATATAACTTGCTGACATTGCCGCAGTGTCATTCTGTTTAACTACTTAAGATGCATGTTAGATTCCCTCAAAAGTATATAACTTGCTCCATTTTCTGAAAGGTTATTTCAGAGTTTCTTAAAAACGTTTAATGCAATATAATGACATAAGTGCTTAGAGGGGCAAGGAACAACCCTGTCTTCATCAGTTATTCCCAAACTGTGGAGTGGGCTGAGAATGTACTGTAGGTGAGCTGCAAAATCCTTTCTAAAATACTACCAATTATAAAGTGTACTTAAGTAGTGCACAAATAGTTTAATTATAAACTAGAAATAGAACAGAAACAAATGTTGTCATTTCCTGTCATTGGTCCAAACCTTTCAAAATAAAGCTTTCACACCGGGCATGAACTAAACCGTGGTCCTGTTTGGTCTGGACCAAGACCACGTCTTTCAGTCGGAGCAAGGTCCGGCTGTTTGGTCCAGACTAAGGTCTAAGGTGGGAGGTTTCAAACCCATCACTTTAGTTAGTACCAAACAGAACAGTTGGAAAGTTCAGACGAAACGACGTAGGTGTGAAAGCGCCCTGAGACATTGAGGCTTTGCAGCCATGCAAACTGTGCCATCACCTCAAGACAAAACATGATCAGTACGTGATAAAGCCTCTGGATTATTCGGAGAACAAGCTCAGGGGATATCATAGTAATAAGAATGTTTCTCCTGTATTCATGTCAGTCCTTTGTGTATGATCTTCAATAAAAAAGTGCTATGAAAACACATTATTTGGCCTCTGTATTTATGGGGTCTCAGGTGAGCTGCAAAATTTTCTTGAGACTTAAAAGTGGGCCCTCAGTTGGAAAAGGTTGGGAGCCACTGCTCTACATCATTGCTGGTCCAGGCTGTGGCCAACATCACTGAACAAGATCTGTGCAGCAGCATCTTCACTGAAATCACTCTGCATGTTTCACATAAAGTGCAGACTGGAGCATATTCATCTCCCTCTAACTACATCTTTACTCTGGGATTAATGTGAGTCCTCTGTATGCAGGGCAGCATCTCCACAGTCCAAAGAGTCACTATCAGACAGTCTGTTTAGAGAAGACCTGCAGGAGTCCAGACTGCAAGAAAAGCTTTCTGGGAGCTTCATCTATTAGCATGTGACCTGTGTGTGTGTGTGTGTGTGTGTGTGTGTGTGTGGTATTTCATAAGCTCTGCAGCACCACAATCATGTCAGATAAGCTGAGTTCAAAGCAAAGTAGAGGATAAGGTAACAGTTTACAGCACATGGACGCTACCCTGCAAAAATAAACCCCGGGCTAAAATAAGACTGCAGGAGAAACAGATTTGGAGCACGCAGACAAAAAGTGTGTCAGCTGACTTTAATTAGCCGACAACATCCTCTCATTAGAGAGTTTGAAACTCGGAAACAGCAGAGGGACTTTGATGTAATCCTCAGCCTACGTGAGAAACAGCGTGAATTCTGATTGAAGACTGACGAAAAAGGTGTGAGCGTGCGAGGAGACGATGCAGCTCATTTTACAGCTGATTGTGTAATTTCCAAACTGACAGACAGATCCGACACCCGGATGAATAACGCTCCCCCTGGTGTCTGTCTCATTCCTGGAATTGATCTCCGTCAGCCGCCAGGGGCAAACGTCCGCCCAGCAGCATAAGCCGCAGCGCTAATTGGGAGAAAAACAGTAGAGCGAAGAGGCACAGACCTCATTGTGTCTTTGATCCATAAAACATGATGAGTTCAATTCCCGTCTCTCCTTTCATTAACTTCATCAACACGCTGCGAGATGAATAAAACATCTACCAGAGAATGCAGAGTGGAAACAACAACAGGAAATGACTGCTGTAGAGCACGTGCTGGACAGGAGCATAATACACACTCTCATGCAGCCTGCAGGTCAAAACTCAGGGCTGGAAATTCAGAGAGGTTGTGTGAGAGTGGCACTCCACCCACCCACTAAACCATCCCACCATCCTCAACATCTCCCACATGAGTTTAACCTGCAGCGGCTGCAGAGAGGCCGAGCTCAGGCCGACCTGATGTCACCCAGTCTGTCTGCTTCACTTAGAGTGAGACAGCACCTGCAGCATAACACACTTACACACACGCACAGCTCATCAACACACAGGAACACAGCAGAGAAAACACAGAATCTGTCCTACAGCATACACACTAACTCACTTGCACACACCGAGGGGTAACATCCGGTTTAGAGAAATGAAGTCTACGCAGAAGTGCTAAAAGTTGCTGCTGATCAAGAATAGGCTTCAGGCTGACAGCGGAACGACCAGAAACCAAGTGCAAAACTAGAGACAAAAACTGTATCTTTACATATATGTAGTAGGGATTGACCAATATGCATTTTTTAGGGCCTATGCGGATACTGATTTCTTTTTTGTTTTTGTCACCCTAAGCCATTGACCTATACAGGCTGATGATTTTCTTAGGCCAATATTTGAGGCTAATACTGCTTTTGCCCCCTCAGCTGATACAGGCCTCAATTTTTAAATAAGTAGCATTCACTGAGCTATACTTAACACGAAAACAAGATGGAAAAAGAGAGGAGGAATATATTGAAAACAGTAGAAACGACTTCATTTTTGTTCAACTTTAACAAACACATATTGTGATATAGTTTTGAAGTTGCTTCACTCTGCAGTCTGCAAGTGGGGGAGGAGCAAAGCATGGTTTGTACAGACTGTAGTGTTTCCTAGCACAGAGCTGTCTGTGGATACCTGTCAGTAAATGATGCCAGGGAAAATATATATCACCAAATCCACCCATGTATGTCTGATCATGTCTGTAAAACACAAAAATCAGCCTAATGTATTGGCTGATTTATCTATCTTTAAATATGTATCTCTATATTTTAACATGAGGATTGATATTGGAGAATTAACTTACAACACAACAACAAACACACAAACACTTCCCCTTACACTGGTGTTTCAGAAAACTCTAATTTCAGCCTCTGACTGAACACTCTTCACTCCAAAAGCACCCCTCACTGTGACTGGCCAGTCCTCTGGAGGCCTGTCAGGCAGTGGAGCAGTTGGCAGACCTTGGTGTTTGAGGTCCATCCCTCAAACATATCATGTGCCGGTTAAGAGATCACTATGCAATAATCTCATCATTTTATTATTTCGGCCTCCTGAAGATCTTGTGAAGAAGGACAGAGCATTTTGATCAGTTTACATACAGATTCAGGGATTTCTGCAACATATGAATAAGTACAGGTTTGAAAATCTATATGTTCAGTTTTAACATCCAGCATTGTTACTGCTCTTCCATGTTTACCGTACAGTCAAGCAGAAAACCCTTTTAAAGGGTGGCAGCAATTGTAGAACAAATGGCGCAGCAGAATTTTCACAAGTATCAGAATTTCAGCAGAAGTAGTTGTTCATAGTATAAACAAACCAAACTATGATAGAGTAGAGGTGTTGTTATAATATTTTAACCCTGGTTCTCAAAAGGTTGGAATTTCTGAAAAATGTTTGAAAAAAATGTGATGATTTTTCAATTTCAAAGGGAATGACAACTGTGTTTTCTTGATTTTTTTTTTGGGGGGGGGGGTCGACATGACTATCTTGAATTAAGGGGATAGTAGAGTTGGCCTGAAATCAGCAAGACTCATTTAGCACTGATGTGATTGGAGGTTAAAAAAAGGAGAAAATATGTCGCCTTTTATTGAAATTAATTTATGTTTTCTTTTTTGGGTGTTAAAACTCTTTTTGTAATATAAGTTTGACCTTCAGTAAAGCATAAATGATATCAGCATTTGTGGAATCATCATTTGAAAGTGCAGGAAAACCTAAAGCACTAATGGATTAAATTGCAGTATTTATGTCGTAGAGGTGAACTTAGTAGATGTGATGTTGTTGAACTCAAAACATCAGTGTTGTTGATAATGATAGTGTCATCACTGGTGGCAGAAAGATCAGTTTAGTGTGAGTAGGAGTAATGGTTTTGAAGCAGAGCGTGTGTTGTTCTTTATTCAACCAGCACACACTCAGGCTGATGCAGCAGACATGTAAACTGGGCTGTGGTGGTGGACCAGTAAGGACCAGTAGGGGGTAGTGTGGCTCCTGAGTCAGGGGGTTTGTCGTTTACATAATCTGTGAGCTTATAGAGTCAGTCCTTAAACCCACACTGCTGCACACAGTCTGAACATGACACACACACAAACACACACACACACACACTGTCCTCCACAACATGTCAGCACGCTGTCATCATAAGACCAGCGCACACTCTCACACAGCTCCTCTCTTATTTAAACACACACTCCTTCCTAACAAGACAGAGGAGTTATTTCAGAGAACTTACAACACTGTTTCTGTTCCAATTCACAGATGTGGAGCCACAGAGCTCATTTGTCAGACTCCGTCTCACTTCCCTTGCTAAAAATGGGAAAAAAGAGAGGTCATCGTGCTCCAAATACCATCAGAGTGGAAGGACTTTCCAGTGCTGAATGAAGCGTGTGTGTGTGTGTGTGTGTGCTTGTGTGAGCTCAGCGATGACAGATAACATTAGCAACAAGTCAAAATATCTCTGAAAACTGTGCTTCTCCACCACTTAGGGGTCAAAGGTCAAGGGGTTCATTAGTGCTTCATATATTTAGGATCTGTTTTGTTTTCATTGAACTAAATGGAATGTGCTAATATCATTTTAAAGGTTCTGTGTAGACTTAATAACACATTTTTCAATGATTTCACTTTTATATGTTTGCCTTATCATAATCCATAATTAAAATGAGACCATCAGAACCAACACTATTCTTAAACTGCTGAAATGTTATTTCTGTGTAACTGTGGTCAGGTTGGGTTTTCCTGGAAGAACAAGACTCCATTTTACACCACAGAGACCTAAAGTCCCTATGGTGGCCCTAAAGCGACACTAATGTAGCAGTGAGATATCAGATCTGTCTGAAAAGGATCTCTTGGATTTGTATTGTAGTAATGGTGGACACTGGAGATGAACTGTCTGACAGAAAGATGAGGTCAGAGCAGGAGAAGCTAAATGGGAGAGTGATAGAGCGCAGGCTGAAACACGGGTTAAACTAGAATCAAGGCACATTTAACTGCTGTTTGTACATGTTTTACTGATAAAGTGGTGGATAAATGAAGTGATTGTTATATTATCATTTTATTGACTTAACTCTTGTTATTGTTTTTTATGTGACATTGACTGGATGGCTGACTATGAAACATCATGTGCTGCTGTCTTGGCCAGGACTCCCTTGTCGGAGAGTTTTTTTTCTTTTTTTTTTTTTTAATCTCAATAGGAAAACTCCTGGCAAAATAAAAGTTAAAAAAAAATAAAAATTAAAAAAAAGCTGTTTGTTAATGTTCATCCTTTCACCAAAATATGGCTATATTTTAATGGACAATGGGTATTATGTGTTTGTTTTAAAATCTGCTACATATACTGAAAAAAAAGCCTTTTTTTGTAGACCAATTTGCTTTTCAGAATTGGAAATAGAATAAACGGAAGGTACATGGACCTCACTGCAGTCTGTTGTAGTGTTGGGCCGATCTGAATTAATTTGCAGATCGGCAAGTATCGGAGCATGAGGCATTAAATCCGATCCGATATTAAACAAATTATGGCCTGTGCTGCCGCCTGCAGCGTTCCTTCACTCATGCACAGCATGTGCAGGAGGCGTAGTCTTAACGTGGTGACGCACATATACAGCGCCGTGCAAGCACGCTGGCAGAACAGAGGGAGGAGGGGTGTTTTGGTTGTTGTGAGCGGCGGGATCGGCACAGCATGGCTTCTCAAGTGTGGCATTTCTTTTCAGTTGAGATGCCAAACGACGTACAACACCACCAATTCGATCAAGCATCTAAAAAGTAAGCACACGACAGAACACGGGGAGCTGATACAACTCCAAGCTAAACAACAACACACACAGCAGAGGATCGAGGCTTCTTTCAGAAAGCATGAAAAACTTCCAGGTGACTGCCATGCATGTTCAAGTTGCATGTAGTCCTTGAACATACCATGCCATTACACATTGCACTCAGGTTGTTGCAACGCGATATAATAAATGGCTTGAAATTGAGAATTTTTTGTTTGTTTTGTGTTTTACTATGTTGCCTACTGTATCGGTATGGATCTGGTATCGGCACAATTTAATTTTAAAAGATCAGATCGGAATGTAAAAAAAGTGCATCAGCCCATCTCTAGTCTGTTGGCTTATCTGTGGTATTATGCTGCCCAAATGTTTTATTGGATCCAAACTAAATACTAAATCACCACATGCATGGTGCACCATTTTGACTGTGCAGTTAAAGTGCACACCACACGCAGAAGCAGTAGTTCTGGTAGAAGCCGTCACTTTCTCCACTCCTGGCCCCAACTCCCTGCTGCACATCTTCCCAGACTCTCTACTCTCCACATTTCTACTATCTCTCCAGTTGTCCTCTCCAATAAATATAAATAAAGGCCCAGAAGTACTTAAGATTAAAAGCACAACCATTGCAGATGAGCTGGACTGGCAGCTCCTGTGTTCAAGGTAAGAATTCTTAAAGGCATTTGGCCACTTTTAACAAATATTGAATAGCTCATTGAAGACTGAAAAGAAAAACCTTTATCTTCACTCTGAGCCTGATGAAAACAGGCTTTTTGGGAGGGCACTTTTGCCTCCATTACAGCTGTGCTAAAGCTGAGATTATCTACTGGCGCGGATCCAGGACTCGGTTTTACCTGTTGGTCCTCAGAAATGTCAGGAAAAGATAAAAAAAAAAAATACAGGGTCCTGGGAGAAGATGTCCCTCTAAAATGAACCTTTTCCTATCTTTATGCTCCTGCTTGAACATAAAGTATTATGGTAGTTTTAAAGGCTAGAAAACAAACAATTAAAGCCTTGGCAGGAGACGCTCCACTGCATGCAAAGCAGCTTACGGGTTTAAGGACAGATCGAGAATGTTTTATGGATAAATGAATGAGAGTTATACAATGAGACCATGCTCCAGTTACAAAGAGACACTTTAATCCTGGCTCAGTTATGTGAACGACACTGAGTGCAGTTAGAGAGAGGTGCACAGAGATCATGAACATCATCCCAGTGTACCAAACTATAATGAAGAGGCAGCCATCCAGAGACCCTGACCTGTCACCCCACTGATTCCCACTCAAGCATCTGCAGACTGAGAACATAAATCCTGTCTGGGAACAGAAAAAAAAGGACAAAAGGACATGCATCTGGATGGTCCAATCCTATAAAGGTTTATAGATCTGTCACTTATCTAGCATGTTTACAGAGAGAATACGGGGAAATCTGATCCCATAAAGATGCTTCAAAGGATAATGTCATCTTTCAGAGAACTAGATTTATACCCCACACGAATCACAGACCTGGGAAGAACATCACTGTTTTTTATACAGGGTGTGAGATAAACAAAAGAATGTGTTTATATTATTCCCTCTGATCAATGCTGACTGTGTTAGCCCTTATCTGAAACAGCCGAGTGTTTATCATCATCGCCGTACGTGTAAAACAAGGATTCACTCCACACTGTGCATGATACAATCAAAACGAGCTTCAGTATACATACAGTATGCTGCTCATGGTTTGATATCAGCTCCTGGGATTTTTCAGGGTCCACTTGTTTTTATTTACAGAGATATTTTAAGGCAGACTCCCTGAGAGATCCTGTCTGCAAATAAAACACTGTACTCCGTCTGTAAGTACGAGTCACCCCCTGATATATACTTACAAAGTCCTGGATCTGCTCCAGTTAAAGCAAAGTGCTGTCAAGTTAATCTAGAATCAGTGATATGACAATGATTTATCATGCATTATAGAATGGTTATTACCCAGCTGTCTTAGTGATCCTCAAGCTAAGTCAATGCTTGATTCTGATTGGTCAAAACACTTAAACCCATACACCCCACCTAATTCTGGCCTATATACCAAACTGTGTTTCAAAGCTTATAACTGAAGAGCCAAAATTCATCAGTGACCCCTCATTAGAAGGACTAGAATCTGTAGTTTAGGAAAATGTCATGCTTTAATAATATGTGGCTAAAGTTAAAATCGGGATAAAAACAGCTGAAATACTTTCTTCCTTCATTTTTTATGGCTATTTTTGAGAATCAACAACTTCAACATACATCATGCCAGACATAAGACATCCATCACATCACTTCCAAACTTTGTCATCTACATCTGGATGAAATTTGAGCTTTTTTGGTAAAACCCTCTAGGAGTTAGAGAGTTTTTAGTCTCAGGTGATCAAACACATTGCAAAAACTGAAATCTAAACAAGTCATTATGCCTTATTTTTAGTAATTTTTTTCTCATTATTCTTGATTTAAGCCACATTCACTAGACCAGGTCATAAAAATGTCTTGTTTCAAGTTATTTAAGCACAAAAATGAGGTCTGAATTGCTTGTAACAAGTCAAAAAAATCTGCCAATGGGATAAGATAAAAGATTCTTGTTTTAAGACATCTTTCTAATTTCAAGAAACTTCCCGGGCAATTTTGTCTTATCCCATTGGCAGATTTTTTTGACTTATTACAAGCAATTTACACCTCTTTTTTGTCTTAAAAAAACTTGAAACAAGACATTTTTATGACCTGGTCTGGTGAATGTGGCTCAAATTAAGAACAATAAGACAATTTTTACTACAAATAAGACATAATGACTTGCTTAGATTTCCATTTTTGCAGTGTACCCGGTACAGTTGTACTCACTGTCCATGCTCTTGTCCGAAGACTCTAGTTTTGTCAGTGCCCAGTGTCCTCTTTTTTAGTCAACTTTGCTCTCTCTGTGAAAAGGTTTGCTTGAAATCATGGAATAGTAGTTCCCAGTCACAAATTGTACCTCTTCTGGTGGGAATATTAATGTGAATGATGATGCACGGGAATGAATAGGTCTCCCCAATGATATAAATGACTACAGCTGGCTATGTATGAATGGTAAGGTGATTGGTCAATGTACGAGTGATTAACAAGTGTGTCAACAAACAAACAACCCTCGAATAGATCTATTACACAAGACTACCGAGCACCATTGGCCAGTGAAGTAGTGAGCGCTTTTAGGCTATCACAAGCTGTCCTGGGATGAAATCTCCACACTTTTGTTACTCATTTTTGTCTTTCAAGCTGAACCCTTAGGAAAACGAATGCACCCAGCTTTGCCAGATTCACACAAAGGAGGAAATGCTATAAAACTGTGAAGCTGCTGTTATTTATGAGAATGGACAACATACTTTACAGGAGAAATTTCATCACTTGGAATTATTTGATGAGGGCTGTTCCAGTTGTTGTGAAAGCTATTCGAGCAATTCTTTCACTAATTATGTTTTGTTTGTCAAAAAGTGTATAAAAAAAAACTTAACAAAAACTATAACAGTAAAGCATTGCAACGTTTGACAAAGGTGACACTGTTAATACTTTGTAGATGTCATATGAAAAGTGAATGGTTTGCCGACAACCTGATGGTACGTCAGAGGTTAATGATGCTTATTAACTTTCACTGACATGAGCAATGCCTGACAGCCAGGGTAAAACCTTTAGTAAGTGAAAAAGTTTGATTAATCTAAATGTTTTTGTTCTCTGTGATTGCTTCATTCAGACCTTCATTATCAGCTGCGGGGTTAACAGGCGCCCTCAGATACAGATGTGTGTTACACTTGAGAATAAACTGAATGTCCTTATCTCTTACATAAGCTCCTCCATTAAACGCTAGAACGACCATCCATCTTTATTTTTTTTTTTCACTACAGCATGACTCCTTGTTTCTCATCGAGCTGGAGGAAAAGCCACTGAGTGGGAGTGAAGATAAAAACGTAATTTATTCCAGCATCACTCCGACAACTTCAGCACACACACACACACGCACACACACCCTCCTTAGAACAACCAGCACGTCAACTCAAATTTATTCATGAGGCAGTTTTCACAAAAACACATCTGTCATGAGAGGCTTTACAGAGGAGCCGCTGACACGACAGGAGACAAACAAACAAATCACACGCTACAAAGCTTAAATCCACTTTCATCATCACACACGTGAGAGCAGCGCTCCCATGTGTGTCCAACCAACCCCCCTCCTCCTGTCCCCTTCCCCCTCCAGGAGCGACGAAGACAACACGGTGAGACCCACAGCAGACGGGACACCTCAGCCTCTCTCCTCATGAGATAATTTAACACACAATGTTTAAAAAAAAAAAAAAAAAAGAATTGTTTTCCTCTTTGATGCATCCTGTCCAGAAATGAAAGGGAACTTTTTTTTTTTACTGCTTTGTTGTTATAGGTAAATATCTTCTTTGTTTACTTGAACTGTCAAACTCACGGTTGCGAAATGTGTTTTCACTTAAAAGGTAGAAACTGTGATAAAAAAATAAATAGATTGAAGTTTATGAATAAATCATGAGTGTTTGTATCAGTCCTCGTCTCTTTGATAGCACATGTTCAGACTGATGTGACACGTGAACTTGCCTCATGAACTCCACACTTTCTGCTTTGGAAAATAAACCTGTTCATTGTCCCAGCTTGTTAAATTTACTTCAAGACTCTTTTATTCTTAAGATAAAAAGAACAGCTTAAAAAAAAGACATATCCACACTTATTAAAATCAGCCACTTTAATGACTACACCTGTTCAACTGTTCATTACCTCAAATATCTAACCAACCAATCATATGACAGCAACTCAACGCATGTAAGTCATATACACATGGTGAAGATGAGCCACTTAAGGTCAAACTGAGCAACAGGATGTAGGAGAAAGATGGTGAAAAAGACTTTGAACATGTCATGGTTGTTACATCTGGTCTACTAGGATTTTAACCCACAACCATATAACCAAGGTCTGCAGAGGAGACTCTCTGAACACAAAACACATCAAACCCTGAAGAACTAAACATCTTGTTGGCCCCTAAACCCCCTCCCACCCTTGCTACGGTACAGTCTGCCAAAGTGGGGGCGATGCACCCATGTGAGGCTGCGTGTGCTTCCCTCAGTGTCTGTGCCGTGACACCCCCCTTCCCCCTGACCTTTCCCCCTACCACCTGTGCAAGTCTTTGAGTTTTTATTTCTGTAATGGTTTATTATGTTGCTTATGTAGTGAAGTTTTTTTTCCTAATCCCACTCTGCCCCCTACTCCACAAAGGGTATTTGGTATTTGCTTTCCCCCCTCTTCCTTCCTCTTGTACTCTTTTTGTCTTATCTAATAAAACGGGGCTGAAATGTAATTGTGTTGCTCTGAGATATGTGCCATGACAAATAAAGCATCTTGTATCTTGTCAGCTAAGAAAAGGAGACTGAGGTGACAACTGACCAATGGCTAAGTCCCGCCCTCAAATGTGTATAGCCAATTACAATGTGTATGGCCATTCCCATACACTTGGACATTCTATGGTCCATTGAAATACATTGCCGAAATTCAATTTTTGTTGTTGATTTTTTAACCCTCTGATGCATGAATTATGAAAGTCAGTGTCAGGATTATTCCCTTGAGTGTTTTTTTTTAATTTTTTTAAATTTTTAAAAATATTTGTAACTGAGCATTCAATATGAAACAGTGTGAACTTCATGTAAATATGACTTTTTGTTTGACTTATTTTCTTTTGGGCAATTTCATAAATTTTTTTAATGCTTTGTGAAACATTTTAACTCTTTCATCCATTTTAACACTGAATAATTTATAGTTTATAAGCTTTTTCACCCTTAAATGTTTGTCTACAAATGTATATACACATTTGGAAAAAAAAAAAAGTAAAACACTTTTTCAGGCCCTAAGAATAAAAAAAATTATCCTGACACAGGCTAATATGAATTTCCACCACATATACCATTGAATTTAGGAGTAAATAACTTTGAAAGATGTGTCTACTGTAGTGACCACTATGCACTAAAGGGTATATCTTTTTCTGAGATCTTAAGTTAAAAAAAAAAAGTTAGATAACATAATAATAATTTTTAAATTAATAAGGATATCTACATCTGTTCTAAGGCAATTCAGCAATTTGTGGCAACATATTGTCACTTTTACTAGAGAGAAATATGAAGTTATCAATTATATAAAGTTATTTATTCCTTCAATGCATAGTTTAGACCCTTTGGTGACTTCCAATCATAAATTATCTTTCCGTCTTCGAAATTTATCAACAGTGTCCCACAAAATGTCTCCTACTGTGACACCTGCCATGGCTCCTGTCATTTGAAGGAAACAACATGAAAACATGGATCCATCCTGACTTGTATCAACACTTCAGCTGCTGCTGCTGGTGTAATGATGTGAGGGAGATCTTTTTGGCTCACTTTGGAACCCTTAGTATCAACTGAACCTGGTTTAGGACCACAGGCAGTGTGATGCTATCATGTCAAAATGGAGCAAAATCTCTAAGTGATATCTCCGGCTTGTTGTCGAATCTATGGCACTAAGAACTAAGGTAGGTCTTAGGAAAAAATAGGGTTCAACCCAGTGCTATTGAGGTGGGCTTGATAAAGTGAGTGGAAAGAGTAGTTTAATTTCTTAACTCAGAGTTTGAATCATAAGCCTCAGCACCACCTCCGTCTCCAGAGACAGATGGTCACACTCTTCCAGCAGCAGACTGAGATCCACACAGAAAGTCTGTGCAGATCCAGATCACCGCTAACATGTTGTCTGTGGGAAGCTGATAGCCCGCTAACAAACTGGTGAGTGAGTGAATCTGAGAAGTCATCAATGAATATGATAAAAAACTGCTTTGAACTGAGTTTGAGTCACAAACATACACAGAAACTTCACCCGAAGTGAAATGAAACGACCTCTCAGAGGAGAAGTGAAAAAATCCTGCTGAAAAAACAATTCATTTCATATTTTACTGGATTTGAAAAGCTATATGAGCTGCACCTGTTCGGGAAAAGGAGAAACAAGCATAATGTGGATTTGCAGCAGAGTTCGACTCCCTGCTGTGTGATTTGTTATTATCCGTGTAAATAATTCAAAAGAGGGCAAACATCTGGCTGTCATAACAATATGACAGAAAAAAAATATGACACTGCCAACACAGCTACTGGTTCATTTCTTTCTGAGCACAAACTATGTTGAATGCTGCAGATTTTTAAACCCTGGTGAGGGATCATGCTGAGAAATTTTCACTGCAGTACTTTATAATCTGATGAATAAATCTGTCTCTGACTAAACATCAGTCATGAGAAAGATGTGAGGGAGGTTTGAGAGTTAAAAGAGCATGTTTTGTTGACTAAATAACTTCTTGGTGAAAACTGCTGATACCAGCTTTAACAACAAACTGGACTCTTGAGAAGAGCATGTTGGGTGAGCTGCACAAGCTGTGACTCTTAAAGAGGGAGGTATTGTGCTTTCCCATACTTTAAACATGGATATAAAGTACCAATGCTGGATGTTAAGACTGAACATGTGATTTTAAACCTCTGCATATTCATGTATTATAGAAATCTGGTTTTGTGATAGAAGTACTTCTCTGAAAAGAATAGCCCAAGTTCTTCATGAGCTCTTTGCGAGATTTTCTCAAGACTTGATGTCATCACATAAGGTGTCCTAACTGGTTCATGACACTTCGAAGGGTTGACCTCAAACACCAAGGCCTGACAGGCCTCCAGGGGACTGGCCAATCAGAGGGAAGAGGGTTTGTGGGGTACGAAGTCTTAAAGAGACAGCAGCCAAAAGGAAATGTTTTAGAATAAAAGTTGACAAAAAAAGCAGAGTAAGGAAAAAAGAGGAGTTGTAAATCATGCAAAGTCACAACAGGTGTAGCAGAGGTACACCATAAAGCCTTAGACCAAGAGCAACAGCTTGCATCAATCATCCTCCAAGGAAGCGTACTCCAAATCTGAATGTAACTCCATCAAGTACATTCAGTTCTCACGGAAGTGGCTGTGAGAAGAATCTCTTTGAAGAGGCTTGCAGGGACTCCCTCCAGCCAGAGAACTCCTGCAAACTGTCATGATGGATTTGTTTAGAGTGAAAGTGAAAGTAGACTGAGACTTTTCACACTACTTTCCTTTGTTAAAGATAACTTTTTACCCAATGCAACACAGTGAGGTAATGTATTTAACAAAAAATGTGTAGCACTGTTGTTTGCAACGTGATAACAAGCAAACTTTGTTAGTTTGAAGTGTAGTTTAGTCAGCCCAGTGCTCTGAGACATGTCTTTGCCTACAAACATAAGTGAATTCTGGTTAAGTCCTACCAGTGCTCATCTACCAACTCCAATCTCACCAAGCAGAGCAAACATAACCTGGCTCTGCTGCTTGTGGGTTGGAATAAACATGATCACAGATCGTGTTTTAGCCTTCAACTCATGCTCTATCGCTCTCCTGATTAGCTTTCTTCTGCCCCTTTTTTGTCAGAAACAGATCTCTCTCCTCACTGCTAAACTTTGTCAGCCAGCGTTGTGTTATCATGAAGACTTTGGCGTGTTGTTCATCAACCCGGTGCAGTTTGACCAGTCTAGTCCAAATTGGGACTTGGAATTACCATTGAGAAAGAGCCTATTTTATCCCTGAAAATTTTAAATTGGGGAAAATGATCACCATATAAGACTTTGTCAAGACTCACAGTCCTTTTAAGTTTCATTAGAATAAATGTGATAAAAAAGCTGTGAGGAATGTTTTCCTCTCCTGCGAAGTTAGATATTTTGACATTGGCTCATCTTTGAATACGCCCCCCCTGTGGACTTTCAAGGAACTGCATTTTTCTGCTGTCTCTTCATCACTTCACAAAACAACCCAGTGTTTAAACACCAAGTAAAACAGCTATACTTAAAAAACAAATGTGTCACTCTGTGATTAACCAATCACAGGATGACGTACTGGGAAAGATCAGAGTCACTGACACAACTGGTGCTGAATTAAAACACTGATCACTCGTTTGCTGCAGGCCCTCAACAACCCTCTTCGGTCAACTTCTCTATCTCTGGTCAATGTGCTGTTTGCTGAAACCATTCCAGCACTTAACTCCGCTTCTGTTTCCTGCAGATGGCACATTCTTGTTTTTAAAGGTATGAAAATCAATCCCATCTTTCTCCTTCTGAGATGACGCTTTAGATACCAGAAGGAAAAATAAAAAAAAGTGAAATTCAAAGTTGGGCCTTTAACAAGCATCTCATTAAAAGCTATCAATCTCACGTCTGTTATTCAGCTCATTTGCTTATTTCTTTTATTTTCTGCTCCTTGAATTGTCTTTGCACATTTGCATTTGTAACAACTTCCACATGGCGCTGTGAGGATAAATGCTTCCTGACTTCAGAGGAATATTCCTCCTCGTTCAAACCTCTCATAGTCATATAACTGTTTCTGACACTGGAAGACAATCTAATGGGATTAGCAGGATATAAGAGACACTTGAAATGTCAGTTTATATTCAGAGATGTCCGACTATTACTTTTTGAACATATGCTCAAGGACAGGAGGGATACATGTGAGAGATATGTTATATATACACACTGATTCAAAGTGAGATGAAGCTGCTTTCTGGCTGATAAACACCCTATACACCAAGCGAGGTGGGATTATCTGGTTTAAATGAATCCATGATTTCTAATACCTGAAAATCTTCTTGATATTGATGCTTGAATCTAATCAAATCTTTCCACGAGGAACAGTTTCTGCATTTAGCAGCATTTATCAAATCAGCCACAAAGGTTGGACATAGATATACAGTTGTGCCTAAAAGTTTACACCCTCCAGCAGAATTTTGATTTTTTTTTTCTTTGCATCCCCAACAATTTCCCTGGCATTTGTTGGTCTACTTGACCGTGGTTTGGTTTCAACAGAATCCCTCATTTTCCACGTCTTCATTAGAGTTTCAACACTTCTTATTGGAATCCTCCATTCCTTAGATATGTTTGTGTGGCCCCTTCTTGTTTTGAACAGTTCAATTCACTTTTCCTGCAGATCCTTACGCAATTATTTTGCTTTCCTCAGAACTCAGAATCCAGGGATGTCAGTGCAGCACTGAATAAAGATGCATGCGCCTGTCAGGAGCTCAGAAACTCACTGACTATTTATACACACACACTCATTACAAACAAACAGATCACAGGTGAAGATGGTTACCTTAAGTAGACATTCAAACACATTTAACTTTTGTGCATTTATCAGGTCAGGTACAGTGTGTAAACTTTTGAACAGGATCATTTTTGAAGTTTCTGTTGTCATTATGATTTAAAAAGAGTAAACTATTTTTTTTTAAATCAATAAATGTCTTCACCCAACAACTAACCATGAGTGACAGAAAGGTTTTTGTGTTATCATTCATATTTTCTGAGAAAAGGCCAAAAAATCAGAAATTCTGCTGGAGGATGTAAACTTTTAGGCGTAACTGTATATGTTCACTGATCGAGCCGAAAACCACAATAATTGAAATATCCACTATTAAGTGCTCGATATTCACTAAGAGCTCCGTCTGAGATCTTCTGGTTCATTCTACCCCTGAGAACAAAGAAGATAAGCGTCAGATGAAGTGTCTAAATGTTCCCTGAACAGTTGAATCTTTAGATGTCTCTTTGAGGTAGAAAAGGACTCTGCGGATCATATGGAGTTGGGTAATTCATTCCACCATTTGGGAACAACACTGGAGGAGAGTCTAGCAAGAGATTTAGAGTCATGCTGGGCTCAGAGCACCAGGCGTCTTTCACAAGCAGAGCACAGCAAGAAGAGCACCAATGGGAAGACAGACCTGGATTAGAGATCCTAGGTATGCCGGGGTCGTTCTTGCTGCCACAGTTTTGTTGGCCAGAAGAAGAGCTTTGACTATGATTGGAGCTGCCACTGAAGTCATAAAGCAGTCCACATTTGAATCAGTGACCCAATCTAAAGGGATGATTTATTTTTAAAACTTGATCCCATCCTGCAATCCAGGCTGCATCTCCAAATTATTGATCACTTCTGAGAGACCGTAAAGCAAAACACACAGCTCAGGGAGAAGTGCCAGCACTATAGTTGAACTCCTTCCAAGGGTGCACGCTCTGGAACTCTGTGTTTGGAGGATAACACTGCCAGGAGCAGCTGGGCTAAGAAAGCATTATAGAGAAAAAAATTGTACAAACAGCAGCTTACTGTGATTTTCTGTGGATAAAAAATCCAAATATAAAACCACAAGTATATTCTACATCACGTCTCGCTATCATGGTCATATCATGCTCCGACACCTGCTGTAAACTGCACAGGGACTCTGCAAACATTGACAACACAAATTCAGTAAAAGGTTGTGATTTAAAGGGTGATAATGCCTTTTTAAAGTCGACTACAAACTACAAACAGGTCTTAATTTCCCCCGACACGTAAATCCTGTCAACATCTGTAATCTACGGGTGTGTGGGCCGCCTTTTCATCCTCCAGATCACAGGATGGAGAGGACGGAGGAGGGGTTAAGAGGAGATAAGAAGCAGGTAGATGAGGGAGGCAGAGCTTTAGCAAAGGGATGATTTCTTTTCTTTGTAAACATCCCCCACCTCTGTGTGTTTGTTAGGCACAAACACACACATACTTCTGAAATCCACGGTTGTTATTCATTGCAGAAGGGAGCAGCAGCTCGTCAGCTCTGTTGCTAAATAAATCTACATGTGGACGAATCAAACCACGGGGACTCCTCAGCCGTGAAGCAGAGGTGCAGCACGGTTTGCTTTGTGCTAAAATGAGTCGGTGAGTTTCCATTCCACGTCGGACACGTCTGGCCAGGCGAAAAGCAATCAGAGTCTCCAGCCAATGATTAAAACAAAGATGAGAGTGTGTCTGTGCCTGACCCGCTCCTCTCTCTGCTCTTGCTAATGGGATCCTGAGAGGCGGAGGACAGGTGAGGAGCGGAGAGGAGTGACGACGCTGCAGGGACAATGTTTGACCAGCTCCGCTCACCTTGATCCTCACACCTCTGATAGGACGCACACACACACACCGCCTCCATCATCGCTTCATCCCGAGCCCACAGCTGCTGAGGAAACATCACACAAACGCAGTCTAATAAGAAACTGTGCCCAAGGTGTTCCCTGCGATCATTGTTGTAATCATGAGCAATACTAAGAAACAGCTCGTTTTCCTCACTCATATGCAACAAACAAGCTGAAGAAAAGTGCTGATGTTTTAAATCAGCACTGATTATTGGTCTGGATGCTGGAAAAGGCTGGAAGGGATGAAAAATTACCACACTTGGAAACAAAGTATCTCCTCGAAGGTGTGTGTTTTTGTCTGTATAGCTTTGAATCCACCAGATTGCATTCCTGACAAAAAAAAGTTTCTTTAAAGGTGGAGTCTGTGGGATTTTCCAAAAAATTTAAAATCGACCTTTGAAGTAATTAACCTGGTCAATCATCGTCTCTAACCTCTAAACGTGTGTCAGTGTCTGTGTGTGCCTCACACACTTGGGATATTTCTGGGCAGAGAGTAGGTGTGGTTATGGGTGGTGACCAGCCAATTACAGCGCAGCCAGTGGGCAAGTGACTCTGTGTATTGATAATAACGAGTGGGAGGAGCTACCCTGAGTGGCTCGGATAGTGGCCGTAACACAGAGAGAGAATAATACAATACTTGAGCTTGTCTGTGTGTACAGAAAATAACATGCTGGAGTGACTATGACTATTATTGTGGAGTTAGATTTTATCCCATGAGATTTTCATCATGATTACATATTTGCTATGTGCACTGATGCTGGATTAGTTTCAAGATATTTGTTTATAATGCCCAATGCTATATATATATATATGTCATGTAAGCATTACCTCACAAGAGAGATGTAGCCTATTTAAGAACATCATTAGTTCCATAATAACATTTTCATTGAAGAAAAAAAATAAAAAAATATTTGTCTACTGCTGGTTAAATATCCTCCATCCAGAATCAATCTCTTCACTAACCTTTTCGCCATTTTGAGGTTTCTAGCAAGTTTGCTGCTCCTGATCACATGCACTACCAACATGGAAAGTCACTTGAACAGTTCATTTAAAAAGCCAGGTTTTACTGGCCTATGATTAAAGAAATAAAGAAGTGAATTTAAAAAGCAAATATTTATGTATATACATTTTTTAAAGTTGCAGTTTTTGGTCACAGACCTTTTTTCAAGCAAATTAAATGATTTGATGAAGAGGGTCTGTGACAGAAATGTTGCAATAAATCACTTTGGAAGTTTGGCCAGTGTGCGGGAATAATTCTTTCATCAATTTGGATGAATTGTGCTTGTCTGACGCACCTGCCTGAGATGTAGATTTGGGAAGATTTTTGCCGTTCCTGAAAGTTTTAATTTTGGAATTGTTCAGAGGGCCCGACCAAATATGAGTGGGGGCCTCAGCCGGCCCACGGGCCACAGTTTGGGGACCCCTGTTCTAGTGTGTCAACAAATCCATCTGCAGAGCTATAAATTAGGGGCTGCAACACGAAATAAAAGTTCATGTTTTTGTCATTGACATACCCAGATTGTAATCAAGCATCTTACAGCGTGGCAGAAAGAATTTCTATAGATGAGACACTGATTTGTTTCAACTCCAAACAGCTGTCACATCTCGCTCTTAAAAGTCCATTGATTAAAACAGGCATTGTCTCAGCAGAAAGCCTAAGTGCTAGTCTTCTGAAAGCTTTAATTTTATTCATTTCTTTTATATAATTTTGGGTGAAAAGTCTTTATTGCATCACATCTCAGCAGTGTCCGAACAGAAACTCCTCTTCACTGAACAGAAATTAGCTCTGAGCTTCAAGGAGAGAAACATATTGTGAAACTGTTTCTGTTTCTAAGAGATCTTCATCTTTAACACAAAGGTCAGACTCAGCAGAGGTCCTCATTATAACGTTATCAGAATAACTCTCTGAGCCTTTCTGGGACAAAAACGAGATCTTAAAGAGTTTAAGACGTGGTCAAATGTAGCGCAGAAACAAATAAATTCACCACTAAAAGAGCCACGACCTTAGACTCTTATCAGGAGGTTTTGTTTTTCAAAGACTCTCATGCAGAGCCGACATGTTCGCTGCGGGGATGGAGGATTTATCTCAGACCTCCAGGATTAGTCTCCATCGTCTGCACCAGTGTTTGTCTTCAGGAGGTAATTAAAGACAGCTTTAATACAGATTAGAAATACAACGATGCTCTTCTAATGAAGTCTTTTACACAGATATCATTAAGTCCAATAAGTATGAGGAACAAAATATTTCCTTAAGCTGTGTCCTTTTAAGAATGAAGCTTAATTGTAGCTGTTGATCAAAGAAGCAGCTCACACAGTGACTCAGGTGAAGCTGTGAAGGTTTCGTCAGATAAAAGCACTCAGTGGGGTGCTCCAGATATTTAATAATGCACCTCCATCGAGTTTAGAGACTCACAGGAGACGGATAAAGAAAGAGAATGATTCAGCAGAAGTCGGGGGATCCTGACTTTTACCTCAGAGAGACTCCAAAACTCAGCACACTCCACCTCCTCCTCAGCTCCAGATCCTCCTCACGCCCTCTGCTGCTCTTGGTCTAAACCTTATTTCCCCCGGTACTCTGTTTGAAAACTTACATCTGAAAACATGAGCAGAGATAACGTCATCGTGGCTGACACAGCAGCGACTGACTGGACCAAAGAATAAAAAGGACTTTTTAACAAGTTCAGAAATCAAATGAATTTAACAGAAGAGGCTTTATTTTACCTGCAACAGGAAACCAAACCAGCAGACAGAGGATCAACCGATTTTATAGATTAACTTTCAGAATTAAATGTTCATTTATGTCCAGTGGTGGGTGAATTGCTGTAAAAAAGCAATAACTTATGTTTGTTACTTTCCCAAACAAGTTATTGAATTACTGATTGTATTACTCCTTGATAATTGTAATTAGTTACCAGCAGGGGTGGAAGTAATTAATTACAAATACTCAGATTACTGTAATTAAGTAGTTTTTTGGGGTACTTGTACTTTTATGAGTAGATTTTCAAGTCTGTACTTTTACTTGTACTTAAGTAATCATAATGCCATGTAATCTACTTAGTTACTTCTAAAATCACTTGAGTACTGAGTACAATTTCATTAATATCTAGACCTTTTATCTGCATTTTTGTAGCCAGTATGGTGATTTATTAGCAAACAAGCCAATAAAAACCAGGACATATGGATGAAAAACAAAACAAAACAAAAAAATGTTAATGATAGATCGCTAATTGATTTTGTGTTAGTAATTTAACCAGTGAAAAATGTGGCAGCAACTGCACCTCATCTAATTTTGTTTGTCTGCCTGAGACCTTTGCTGAAAAACAAACAATGACATAAATACAACCAATCAAAACGAACGAAAAACACTTGTTTTCTATTTTATTGGTTATTAATGATTAGTGATTGGTAGCGTTTTAACTATTGGTGAAGCAAAACACAAAATTTAGAGCCCTATCTGGAGAGGTGACAGAGACATCACCAGTTAAAAGTAACTAATAATCTGAGTAGTTTTTTTGATGAATACTCCACTTTTCAAACACCAGTATTTTAAATTGTGATTGAGTAATATTTTAGTAATGTAACAGTACTTGTACTTGAGTACAGATTTTCAGTACTCTTTCCACCGCTGGTTACCAGGGAAAGTAATCACTGAGTTACTTTTCTGAAAAACCTTCAGATATTTAAAGGATTCTGATTTTTGAGCAGTTTCACGCTTGGACATGATGTAGTGTTAAGCCTGGTTTATGCTCCACTCCACCCAACGTGAACAAATGATGTAATTTTTGCACCCACGATCCCTCGCATTGTTCCTCTTACCCCAAAATTGGCTATGTTGCAAACCTCTGTAAATTTCTAACTGCTGCGCGGAGACACGCGGACAATATGGCGGCCAACCCGTTGTTTGGGGTGTCAAAAGTGTGAAAATATTTATTTGATTCATCACACAGAGATCACTGTGATAACTTTGTGATGACTATTCCTTGTGGTCACACTCTACAGAGAACAAAGGCAGACTTCTTCTACTCCAGTTAAATGCTCTGGTAGCGATTCATCGCCCCCTGCAGTTTGGGAATGGAAGCAAACAGATGGCCCACAGATGGAAAATAGGTATAAAAACATTACGTGTTCTCCCATGTGGAACTCTGACATCTTTTTCTGCGTAGAAAGCATAATCCAGCCTTTAACTTTCTGCTTCAACATTGAGAAACACAGTGGATCAAGTAACCAGTGAGAAGAAAATGGAAAATGTTTTTAAAGTTGCTGGATAAAGTAACATAGATTTTCAGCCCCTGCATAGCCACGTATTCTAGAAAGTCACGAATATGTGTGTAAACTGATCAAAGGTCATTGCAGGACAGTTTTATATCTGGTGAGTTAAAAGATCATTGAAGGAGAGGGCCTCAAACACCAAGGTCTGCCAATAGCTCTGCCCTCGATAGGCCTCCAGAGCACTGGCCAATCTGAGGGCATGGGGGTTTATGGAATGGGAAGCCTTAAAGAGACAGCAGCTAAAACAAAGTGTCACAGGAAGAGCCTGAAATAAAAGTTTCTAAAACAACAGTGAGAGAAAAATGGAGATTTTGTTGCTATAATACCCCATTTCCTTTACTCTGAAATGTGTTTGATGCCTGTATGCTTGCTTCTGACTGACCACCATAATCTGAGAGCTGAATCTGTGCTCCTCACTCCAGGATCTCGGTTAATCCTGAGCAGCCACAGGTCACCTAGTTAGTGAGATTAACCTTGTTCACTTTAAACGGCTGTTTTCACGCCACTCTGGCATTAAAAGGCACTCAAGTGCTGTAAGCTGCAGGAAACATGCGACTGTTTGCACCGAAACACACGAGATGCTCAGAGCTCGGAGTGGCAGAGTTTGTTATGAAGCACGCTGGAATAAACAATGATGCCTCAATATGAGGAAATAAGGTAGAGGAGCAGGTAGAGCATGTGTTTGCAGTCTGCAGCTGGTGCCTCCAGGCAGGTGTGGATGACACACTCCAGACTGACAGTGACTCCAGTGTGTGACTGTTAAAGACAGACGGAGGGAGTTTTCACTGTGGATTCAGATATGTACAAAATATGAGCAGCAAACAGGAAAGGTAAACAAGTTTATACTACAGACTATAATGAAGGGGTGTCCAAGCATTTTCCAAAGAGGGCCAGGTTTGATTTTGTGAAATGACCTCCTTCCAGCAGTTCTTTTTGAAATAACAGTTATTATGATAGTTGATAGCTCTATCACTGCTCAGCCAATCACGCGCCCAAAGACCCCTGCTCTAATAATTGAATTTGTCCATTTAAAGACATCAGCTGTCTTTAAATGGACATTGAGTTTCTGCAGAATGACCACAGCTTTGGCTTAATACCAGTTGCCTATGCACGGTACAAATGTAATCAAGTGAAACACACTACATATACTTTTGTTTTGTTTATGCTCATGACAGAAAATGTTCACATATACATAATTTATAACAGAATTCATTTCAGTGCTTTCAGTGATTAATACATTGTAAGATAAAAGCTGTGGTTGTATGAAAATGGCTCCCATCTCTGTTTTTCTGTTACTTTTCAACAATCCTAACAGTAAAACACCCATGCCCGTATCTGTGTTTCCACTCTTAAAAAGCGAGTACAATTGCTCCTTTTTATTGCAGTTGCGCCTCATACTGCAGGATGTGATATTAATACTGGTTGTTTGCAGTCGTTTATCGTCCTCACTGTAGCCGGAGAGTGCAGAATGGTGTTTTCTCCATAATGTGCACTTTTATGTTTGATTGGAGGGTCCGTGCTGACTCACAGCTGTGTTTGTGTCCCCGGGAAACGCTTTACAGTAATTGGCTTTAAAGTGTTTGAACTCCATGATGTCAAACACTTCAGGAACCAGCTCCTCAGACGCTCTTTGTGTTTTTAGAGGTCTGTTTGCTGAAAATAGGCAGAGACACAGACGCGGACGTGGATGCAGGAGGCTCGTCATCAGTGTTTGTTATAATTATCATTAGGAGAGCTGATTATCTGTCTCTGTGTTCGCCACATCTTTGGATGAAAGTGATGAAAAGTGTCCTTATCCAATCAAAACCATTCTTCTGGTGACACTGAATACTGTTAGCGTCTGAGGTCATGTTCCAGGAGAGTTATGGAGCGAGTGTCTAATAAGTTCTGTACGTCGACATTTGAGAGATTTACAGCTCATGAATGCAAGTTTAGCCTTGTGAGTCTCACATAAATTGTACTTTATGACCTCCCTGTATCTGAATTATGACCCAGTGCAGAAATACTGCACACCTGCATTATGTCTTAATACCCAGCAGGGGGCGACTCAATTGGTTACAAAAAGCATTATGATTGTATTCGTCCTATTTGTCACATGATGTGTCCCCTTAAACCTTGGTTTGATCAGAGGTACATGGTTTGATCAAAAAGAAAAATCAGCTTTTTTCTTCTCAAAAAAGAGGTATACTTTAAAGCAAATAAAGTCTCTGAATATCTATTAAAAAGGTGAAACAAAAAAATTGAAGAAGATGTAACACCTTGTACTTAATATACAGTGAAACTGGTGGTGCAGAGTAAATTTGAAGCCAATGTGAGGTTTAAAAATAAAGCAAAATCTCCCACTTGCAAAAGGAAAACATGCTTTTTTAAGAATGACCAGATAATGTGCAATTAGAATAATAATGTCTTAATAAAATAAACTTACGTTCATTGCCTTTTTGCATTGGTTGGGTTTTCACTTATCACAAGCAACTTAGATCTTAATTTTATTGTGTAATATCTTGAAATTGGACATTTTTCTGGATTAGTCAATGAATGTGGTTCATGTGAAGTCTAATAATACTTCTTTTTACAAATGAGACAGAAACACTTGCTTAGTTCTTAGCTTCTGAAGTGCATCAGTCATTTCAGCAGTGCCCCTTCTATGAAGACCACTTCAGAAAACTCTGACTGTTAAAAAGAAACTGCAGCAGAAATTCAGACATAGAGGAAAAAAAGGACTTTTATGAGACGTCTCAACAAAGATTTTTCTGACACATGAGCTTGTTCCCTGGTTATCTTCAGTGAAAACTTTCAAACTTTCCTCTCTTTACATAAGGGTTTCTAACTATCAGGGTCACGTCGTTCCCAGCAGGGGAAACAAATAGATAAAATAAACTCATGTGACATCAGAAAAACAGTCAAAGACAAAATGAGGCCAGGAGGAAGCGGGCTGAGACGGCCCAGTGTGGAGCAGTGAGCACTTTGTTTGTCGGACTCAGTTGTGGAGCCAGGATTTATCCGTCCATCTGCCAATTAGCCCGTCCACGTGCCTTCAGGAAACACAACACCGATCCATTCTGTGTGCTCGCGGGAGGCGGCGGACCCCACAGGACCGACTCTCCTGAAATTCATTACTGTGATACGCGATCCTTCCCCCGGGGCCACGCCGGCGCTATCACCCGGGCTCACACACCGTCCCCGTTCCCACCGCTCGTATCACAATCTGTGAAACTCAAGGACAGCCAGCGGTCTTTCACACGCGGCTCATGAGGTCCCATTACAGCGATGTCACACTCACACTTCTAATGCAGACCCCTGCAGAGTGGGGCGTCTACACGAGGATGAGCCTGGAGCAAACTCTGCAGCTCACACTCGCTCCTCATCACCTCCATCTCTCTGCATCGTGGCCTCATTTGCTTCCTCCTCCTTATCCTCCAGATCGTATTTCTATTTTATTCTCCTTCCAACCAGAAATCCTTTTTAAATGAGGTCAAGTGTGGACCAATCCTATCATAAAGTCCCTCAGATTTATTCTTCGGGCTCATTTTAACCAAAGCCCAAACACTCTTACGGCCCTTTTCCTCTATACAATTCCAGCCCTACTCGACTCGGCTCAGCTCTACTCTACTCTACTCGGCTCGACTCGGTTTGGTTACCTTTTCCACCAGCCCGACTACAGACTCACGGTGGGCGTGGATCTTATAACACAGCTGCGCTAAAGTGCTGCGCAGAAGTGCGTGCATGTCATCTATAACGCGACACAAACATCATTTTGTACTAACATATGTGCCACCGTGGTCTGTAAAGGAAAAAAAAAGCTTTCAAAAGATTTCATTAAAGTAATACAGCAGCTTAATGTTGGGCGTCATGACAACGGAGGTAAACAACAGCCTTGTGCTGCTGCACGCGGAGGAAAACGAAGGAGCTGCTTCCTGACATTAACTCTTCCCTGGATCCAGAGAGATCCCTTTAATTTTTTATTTTTGGGCCTGGTATACCAGAGATTTTTTGTTGATCAATCATTCTTCTTTGAACTGGTTTTCCTTTTTGGTTCCCTGTGGATTAATGGACTGATTGGTGCTTAAAGACTCTCGTGGCAGACAGATCGCTCCTGCGCAGATGAACTTTGATTTAATCGAAAAGACTCTTTAAACCGAACTATCTTTGCTGTTAACTTCTTTTTCGTTTAAAAAGGACTTTTAGCTTATTTAGGAATCATGAAGGTGCATTTTAAGGTGGTATTTTGTGTTCATTCAGTGTGGTTCTGTGCTGTCGGGTTTAAATGTCATTAAAAACCCGTCGCTGAATTATTCGTTTGCCTCTTGTAAGTGATTTGTTCAGAGTCAGAAGCTTCGGAGACGACATTCTCTGACCAATGAGTGACCGGCAGTCCGTCCACGTCACTATTTAGTATTGGCTCAGCTCGCTTGAAACCAGGGTAGAGTAGGTACTAAAAACTGGCGTCTGATGCATAGCACTGCGCCTGTGGAAACGAGACACAACTGAGAAGAGGTGAGTAGAGTCGAGTAGAGTAGGGCTAATACAGGGACAGTGGAAAAGGGCCATTACACTCTTACATATGAAGCATCGACTTGTAGCTGCTGAAGAAAGAACGCTGAACTAAAAACTTCTACGCCAATAAAAAACTAGTGCCAAAGATGTGCAAAAAGCATCAAACTTTCATACACAGGGTTTTTATCCCAGAGTAAAACTAACAGTTTGACTTCTCTTGTGTATATCTCTTTTAAAGCTACCAAACAAAGATGTCACCAAACTTTAAACTCCTTTTTACTCACCCCACATGAAAATAGATAACCTGCAGGTACAAGGACAACTGTAGATAAGGAGGGTTCACTGTGTCCATTTGCTCCGAGTGAGCTGTACAAAGTCTGTGTGGAGAACAAATTCATTGCAGCTACCTCTGGAGTTAAACAGTGAAGTGCAAACCACAGCAATTCTCACTCCTCACTTGCTGATGTCTTACATCCACTCGCCAACCTCACATGAAACTGGGAGTAGTAGTAGTTGTAGTTTATCTGTCTTCAAAGTGACTTTTCTGTGCAGGAACTGCAGTTTGTGGTAGTTAACCTTATTGTGTAGCTTGACCAACTGAATTTCTTGCACAGCTGTACCAATTCACAAACAGTAAGTAGGGTCTATATTTAACCCTGTAAAGCCTGACCTATCAAAAAATAGTCTGAAAATTCCAATCTTTTGGAACTGAGATGTTTATTAACTCTTTTAACAAAATCCACACAAAAAGTATTGATTTAATTTCATTCATGATATATTTCTCGTATCATATTTGACACACTGGGCAGTTTTGTGTACTATTTTATCTATTTTATTTAAGTTTTTTAGTAAATATGCATTTTTTTCAAGCAGAAAACCCTTATTTAAAAATAAAAAGTAATTATTTCAATGTCATTCTTGCTGCAGCCTTTTGAAAATCAAACAATGATTTTCCTGAAAATGTGTGAGTGGATGATTTCATGAGAGCAGACTTTTTGCAAAGAGCCAAAATACAACTTCAGCTGACTGTAGCCATATGACAATCCTCAAGGTGGTAGAGTATGTTTTTAAAATTAATTTTAATAGGTTTTTGAATGAACTATTTATCATTTTGATGAGATAGAGGTCTTTGAACTCATGTATCAAACATGATACGTTTGGCTGTAAAGGGTTAAATGATCCCTATTAGAGCAGCCAATAAAAGGCTCTGGTCTCCACAAAGGGTGAATATGTAACATGAGGCAGCCAAAGTCTCAGGAGTCATATCCTGTGAGTGTCTGGAAACACTGCACTGGAAGCACTGAGCAGCATCCTCAGGTCTGCACTGTTAAGTGGAACTATTTGTTTCAATTTATAAAAAAAAAGAAAGAAAAAAAGATGTAAAGGGCTGCCACAAAATGTTATGTTTGGTAAAAAAAAAAAAAAAATTGTGTTGTTCTAACACAAACAGAAGTTTTCCCAGTTAAATGAGATGCCTCGTTTCACCCTTGTCTTAGTTGGGTTGATTTAGACATGTTAGTTAACCTACCTTCTTCAGATAGTTGTTTGAAATGACTTATTCATTTCATCTTGATTAAACTCTAAACTCTTAAGTTCTGTACACCATAGTGTTCAGCCTGCCATTCTTTACCATGGACCACAGAGAGTCTGTCCCCACACGCAAACTTTTGATGTACAGCTGGGTTTAATAACCACTGTGTTCCCTCTGATTCAGTGTAACTGTTAGGTTAAATTTGCATAGGTATTCTGGGTGCAACTTGAAAGCTGTAGCTCTACTAAACAGTTGGGAGGGGAAGATGTTATTGTCAAGTCAACATGTATTACTGATTTATTTGGACTTAAAATTTTAAGCTGTAACAGATTTTGTAGTTGAGATGATGCAAACTTATTGTTAAATGTTATCACAACAACTTTAGTTATCTTTTGTCATATTAACATAATATGATGGATACAACTGTGAAAAATCACACTTGACAATGCAAATGCAGCGTAGTTACAGATTTACAATTAATAAACCCACAATAATACCAAAATTGAATTTGTCGGTTTCAGTAGAGTGGGACATTCTGCTTTCCTGTGTTTGGAACATGGAAAGGAAGAAACAAAGCTGGATGTTTATGATGAATCTATTCAGATTTTTCTTACCCCCTCCCCATTTATATTTTGTATGAATCTGTCTATAAATTGATCAGAATGCTCTGTTCTAAAAAATAGCGCCAGATGTTCATGAGTTCTTCACAAGACTCGCTGAAATAATAGGGATATATAAACCGATTTATGACATATTGGAGGGGTGGGCCTCAAATGCCAAGGTTTTGTCCCTAATAGGCCTCTGGAGGGCTGGCCAATCAAAGTTAAGGGGGTTAGTGGAGCGGGGAGCCTTAAAGAGATGGCACCTGAAATGATGCGTTTCAGGCAGAAGATAAAATTAGAGTTTTCAAAGACACCAGTGAGAGAGAGAGAGAGAGGGAGAGAGAAAATTAAGCTTTAAACAATGTGAAGCTACTCCAGGGTTAACAAAGGACAACATAAAGGGACAGCATTTAATTTCCTGTCCCCTGTTTAATGTCACTGCCTGTGTTTTTTGTTTTTCTATTATTTTTTGGCCAAGATCCTGTCTAATTAATTTAATTTATCTGTCCCAGATGTATAATGATGCTGCATTATTGATCAGTTATTGGTGTTATATGTTATTACATGATCCCTGCTCACTTCATCCCTGATCTCCTGTTTAGCCGACACACTCCATTTTCTGTTTTCAGGTAGTGTGATTGTGTATTTTTTCAATATTTTTCAAATATGTAAAAAATGCAAATCCCTCTCCCTGTCCTGGCCACAGCCACTCAGTCTGAAAGGCAGTGATGGATGAAAGCTGACACTTGTCTGGTTGATGGAGGCAAAGAGCTTCCAGTCAATAACTCTAGTTAAAAATAAATTAGAGGCAGCATTTGGCAGAGTAAATATCTGTTAAACTCCAGACCTGCATGAAAACCTCTTGGAAAGGAAATCATGATTAATGTGCTGAGTTACACATACACATGATTAAAATGAGGTAAAAATAAAAGGTTTGTTTGGGTTTGGTTCCGAGTGTGGTGGATTGTGGCTCTTACTCTTGTGATATAGTCAGTCAAACATAAATGTTTCAATAAAATAAAATAAAATAAAACTTTATTGTATCAAGCCAGGGCTGCATGGTACAGGGCTTAGTGTTGTTTCCTTAAGACAAGGTCCCTGGTTCAATTCTGTGGCTAAACAGATGCCTTTCTGTGTGAAGGTTGCATGTTCTCCCCGTGCATGCACACGTTCTCTGTGGATACTTTAGCTTCTGCACACAGTCCAAAAACATGCTCACTCAGTCGGTCACTCTTAATGTTTTCCCCGAGGTGTGTGTGTGAACGTTTTTTTTTTTTTGTCTATGAGCCTGAGCTACTAAAGATTTGGGTGTATAAAAACACATGCAGACTTCTTAGGATGCAAAAGCTGATGTATTATCTGGATGCACTGTGGGTTGCATCACTCATCTGAGCAAAATAGCATGCACTATCCTTTTAGCATGTCTGCCTTCATAAATATGCAGAATATATGCAGATTAACAGGCATCACAAAATCCGAAAGTAAGAGATGCAAATATATTGATTTAGTATCTGCAAAGTGATTTATCAATCCTGAAACTGATGGCGAACTGTGTTCTAGCATCTATGCTTAACATGTTTGACAGGCAGGTGCAAACTGGAACAGCGTTAGGCACAAATGTTCACGGCCATTGTAGCGGGCAGGAGGCCCAAGTGCAATGACAGATGAGAGAGAGAGGAAACCCTCTGTGCACGTGCCAACATATTTGGACAGCCAGAAATAGAAAAAAACAGATACATGTTGCCTTCCAGGAATGCCATTCTTGAGCTACTGGATGAGCTAAGGGCTGATTTGGAGCCAGTCACTAAAAAAACCCTTAAAGCACTACATTTTATCTAGTTTGGATCATACCAGCACACCAGCAAAGTAAGTGCCAGCATCTCCCAGTGTACTTTTCTGGTCTGGTGGCCCGAGTGTTGAATGCCATATCACGCAGGATGGGCAAGTATATCCAGCGCCTATGCACTTGGGATGCAGTAAATGACTAAGAACACAGCTTTGCTTATTTTAATGCAATTTAACCAAAAAGAAAAAAAAACATTAATGAACTTAAATAATGTGGTATGTTTTGAAACAAACAAAAGTGAACTTTAAACTTTGGGATCTTAGTCAATCAGGCCCTATGTCTTTGTCCTGTGACAGCAAAAGTATACCAGATGCATCTAAGGTCTTGCTTTGCTCTGCCATAGCATGTGATCAGATAAGTTTCTGTACAAGTTAATTTGTCAGCCCACACTGGATCCACTCTGTTACAGTCTGGCTTTATACCTGCTGATTAAAAGCCTCATAAATTTGAGGTATACTGGATGGAGCCGTGATGTGCCAATTTACAAAAACAGGAGATCAAGTGGGACAGGAAGTTTGTGCACGTTACCCACCTAAAAATACCGAGTGACTTTCAAAATAACCAAATAGTGTCAAAATCAGATTACAATAACAATGGATATAATCAGCATAGTCAGGCCTGGAGTCAACAGGTTTGAGGTTTCACAGCCCAACATGAATGAGAAGAAGCTCAACAATGGAGTTGAAAGTGCGGGACCCCCAGCTGTCTGATGGTCCAGCAACGTGCTGAACTGAACATGCAACCAGCTCGAGTTGACAGATGAGAGATTATACAGTCAACACGCAACAGAGTGGAGCAGAACCGGAGACCCGTCTGGTGAATTCCCAGTGCTGGAGACCTGCGACCTGTTCAGTGGGTATCCTGCTTTCTGCCCAATGACAGATGGAACAGGCTTCCAACCCCTCTGAAACTGAGACCCAGAAAAAGTTAAGATAATGGTTGGATGTATCAGGCCATCGTACTGTATCATATCACACTGTGAATTGTCATATTTTTCTTATTGTACATTGTTGTCACTTATGGCCTAACTTTTTTATCTTTTTCTTTTTTGTCCTAACATATCCCATCTTTTTGTATCATGGCACACAGTATTGTATCCTATTGTTTTCAACTATGTTTTATCATATTGTAATTTTTTTGTTTTTTGGTACTTGTGGAGTAGGGCAGGGCAACTTATCGCAAAGTAAATTGAATCATAATATAGCCTGTTGCAATATTGTTCTCGCCAACGGTGCGATATTTCTTGAACCTGAAGTATGTCAGAATACCAGAGATTACATTTTTTTGTAGTAGATATTTTCTTTTCCACACCAGAGAGACTAACTGTTAAGAACTGCCTTGAAAAGTGGCAAAAACAGGAAGAAGTAGCAATAAAAATAAGTCTAAGCTGGAAAATATGGTCATAAAGCAGCAAATTGGCAAAAATGTTGGGAGAAAGCTTGGTAGATAGTCAGAAAGTAGCTGAAAAAGTCGAGAAGTGACAAAAAAAAAAGAGTGAAAAGTGACACAAATAGACATAAAACAACAAAAATTGGCAGGATAATTGGAAAAAAAATGTAAAATTGACAGAAAGAAAAATGGTGAAAATGACAAAAAAATGTGAAAAGTGGCCAAAATGTTAGGAGGCAGCCATAAAAATAAATGTCCCGTGGCAAAAAGCAGCAAACTAGGCGAAAATTGTGAAAAATTGGGAGAACACTCAGAAAATGGTCAGAAAGTAGCAAAATTTTCCAAAGACCGGGCATATTTGTTTAAAAATCCTTTTTATCCATCTTATTTAATGTTCTAACTTTTTCAGACACTGAACTTTGGGTTTTCATTGCAAGCTATAAAGATATCATCCCCTTTAATTCAGCAATTGATAACGGCACATAAAATGGGGAACCTTGAAATTAATTGTACCATAAATCGCGATAAAATAGCAATATAGGGAAAAATAATCGCAATGAGTTAAACTTTGCAAATCATTTAGCCCTATCCTGAGCAGGTACTTGGTTCCCTTGTAGCTGGCAGTTGCCACTTAGCTGTGAATCATGTCATGTTACATCTTTTTGTGTGATGTGATACAGTATCATATCCTAATGCATTGTGGTATTATTGACCCTTGTTGTACGGTATTGTATCTTATTGTATGTTGCTTGTGTCACAGCAAATCATACTTTCTTGGGTCTTGTGGTATTGCAGGGTAACATTATTTATCCTGGTGTATTTCATGGTGGTATAAAGACCTGAAAAGATGTTCAACTTTTTTACAAGTGATCAGAGCGTTAGAGGCATTCAAAGACAGGCTGATTAATGGAACACTGATTGGCTGCAGAGAAAGAAACAAACACAAATCCATACCCTGAGTCTCAGCAGTAAAATACTCTGCTGCAGAGGAGAAAAAGTCTGTTTGTCTGCCATGAATAACTCGGACAGTGTTGTTTATTCCTCTATATTCACAGTGGCTCTCACAGATTGGAGGCTGTTCTGCACTGATGCTCATGAAGATGTATGGGTGGTTGTCCCTGGGGATACACCTGCTCAGGCAGCACTATCTCTCCCAGGCAATGACTCTGAAACAGCTTTTTCCCCCCTCTGTCTGCAGCTGCATCTTAATCACTGTCACTGAAAACAGGCCAGCTGCTCACACATTCTGATGCCTCTGCAGGAAAACAATGCACCCGGAGAGCGTTTTGCATACTGTACATTTATTTATGATTAGCTTGCAGGGAGCAGGGTGTTAAATAAGAGGCAGAGGAGAGGGAGTAACAGCCACTGAACTGTAAATATGGGTTAAGTATGTTTTAAAACCCACTGAAACAGGGGTAAAGCCTTACACATTTACCTCTGGAGAGGGTGGAGGAATCAGTGAGAGTTTGAAAAAAGTTCTCATTGGGATGGAGGGCGGGTTCAAACCAACATTAACATTCGCATCAGGATTTAAAATTACTTGCACCTCAAGTTAACTGATTCTAATGTGCCCAAATACAAGTATGCTGCTGCAAAAAGCCTGTATTTGATCAGCTTTCTCTTTTCTTAACTTGTTCTTCCCCCCAGCTCAACAGTATAAGTGTAACACTCTACCACTCTGACTGCTTATGCCTCCTGTCGGCAGGAGGAGAAATGTTTACAGCTTCATTTACTTCACACTTTCAGGACTAATGTTAAAATGCAGAGTAAATCATTTCTACTCCATCTATTTCCTCACCAACAGACAGCAGACAGTGCTGAGAGGACAGAGGGAAGCAGTAGAGGCTCAGGTGGGAGCTTCTATTAGCCAGTTCATGCAAATCTGCTGTAAATATTTAATAAGTTCTTGTATGGAAAGAGTGCCTCAGTAATCAGAGCGCCGCGCGGACATGAGGGAGAAGCAGCTTTAGAGTCCACAGTGGAGCCTTTGATCACACACACAGCTGAAAGGTGCTGACCTGTACGCTCTCAAGACTTTCCACTTCCTCTTTATGTGAGAGCTGTGACTGTAGGCGCCCAGCGGGTTCAGCAGGCAGTACCGGAGAACAGGTTGGGCTGGATGCTCTGTGAAGCTGCAGCTTGTATCACACAGCTCTGTGATCTCTGCTGGGTTCTTCTGTTAAACTGTGAACACAGCCTCTCAGGGATACACGCAGCAAACACATGCATCAGCTGCTCCCTGTTCACCGTGTGTGAAAACTGTAGCTCTGCCAGCTCTAATTAGAGCTGCCAGATAAAAGAAAGGTTACATTATCTGCACATAAACCGCGATGAGGGAGACAACGGAGAGGCGTGAGGTGGTAACGGCTTCTCTCCTGGAACAGAGACCAGCTCACCTGGTTTCAGAGCTTTGAATTCACATCAAGTCCCACACAGGCAGAAACGTCTCACTTAACCTAAAGCTGATGATTAAGCACAAAAGTAGTTCCAATTCAGGCTAAATACTAGTGATGTTTGATACCATCAATTTCCTTTCTGATCTAATACTGAGCAAGTTCCAGGCTAGTATCGCAGATACTTATACCTATGCCTGTACAAATACTGATTGTACTGACTGGACTCACTGAATAAAATAGACAAACTGTATGAATGAATGTTGTATCTTATCCATGTTGTATTATATAATAATAATAATTATTATTATTATTATTATGTCAGTACTCTGTGCAATATCCATAATTTATAATTTATTTGTGTCAGTACTTGTGCAATATTCCACACCTATCTCATCATGTATATACCACACTTTTTAAGTAGACTGTACATACTTAATGTGCTTTTCTATATTTTATTTCATTTTTATATTTTTATGCTTATATTTCATTTTTTGGGTATGGCACTTATGCTTATACTGTACTTCTTATATTTCTAACACTTTTTGAATGGGAGTAACTGTACACTAAAAAAACAATTTTCCCTTAGGGGATTGATAAAGTATTCTGATTCTGATTGATTGGTAATCAATCCATGATATATATTTTCTCTAAATTCATCATGGCTGTTTTATCAGCATTGCTGTGGATAATTCAATGACACCTGGTCCATATTGTCCAATTTGAGTGATACATTTCTTTAAAAAAAAACCTTACCTGTATAAACCTATACACCAAAAATCACAGCGTATATTGTACTCTCTGGGTGTACATTTAACACACGTCTATGTATCTTTAAGTCCAAGAGTGCAGTGTTCACCGAACACCGTCAAAAGAGTTAAATATATACTCAAAATTGAGAGTAAACTAAATACTCCAAATGAAGAGTAAAAACATACTCCAAATTTAGAGTTACATGTTGGCACTTCTAGAGTACAAATCTACTCTATTACTTTTACTTTTGTAAAACCTAGAACCCTCAGATAATAAAACAATGTATTTCAAGACAGTGCTAAGCTGCAATTCATAGCACTTTGCAGGACTGATCAATACTTCAATAGTGAGTGTAGACTTCAACTCACAGTCTACACCATGAGGCGTAAACGGTCAGTCTGTACCACAAAATGTAGCCAGCCGTTGTATGCCACAGAGCTAGGATAGCTTGTATGCACAATTTGCTCTCATGTCCACTGTGTGCCATCCTCTATCATTCCTAAGGAATTAAGTTCAATTTAATTATATCTACTCACTTTTCATAGCTCTCTACACATTGTCTACACATTCAGTGGGTGTGTTCCTTTTCATGGTTTTGAAAAATCCTACATGGAACAAAAAAAAAAGTTCTTTTTAAAGAGCAGAACAATTACTCCAACAGTGAGTGAAGAAGGAATGAGCGCAGCAGCACGATGCAATACCTGGATGTAAATGTTTAACACTGGAAAAGCAACAGTATAGATTCTGTTGTGGATGTGATATGAAGTTTTATTTAACCAATGGGAAGACACAGCGATCTGGTGACAAATCTCACATATAGCCGGTAAAGTTTCAATCAGCAGTTGGACTCTCAGGGAACATTTAAAAAAATCTACACCAACATTGTACTTAAAGACAGAGTTTCTGGTGCAGCTTGAGAATTAAGTGCTCCATGAATAAAGTTGCATTGGTTTGGACATGTAGGCAAATATTCACACATAATTAATGCCTGTTTGTCAGGTCTGACGTGAGGATGTTTGTTACTCTGCTTCCCTTCATGCTTGTTACACTTGCACTGCTCTGCTTACACTGGAAAACCCAAATCTAGGTGAATGTCAATGTCGTACCAGACTTAATGAGTCACATTCACCTCACAAGTCAAGAAAAAACAGTCTTATTTCAAGTTATTAACAGAAAAAAGTACTCCTTAATTACTTGTACAGATTATATTGAATCTGCCAGAGAGGTAAGAAAAATGTACTTGTTGAGACAAAAAGTCTCAATACAAGAAACTTAACATACCCTGCTGAGAGATGTCTTTACTCTTAAATAGAAATTAGGGTGACATTTTTGTCTTTCAATATCTTTAAAGAAGACATTCATCTGCTCTTGACAGCTGAATGTGGCTCATATTAAATCTAATAAGACAATTTACACTAAAACTGAGACATTAACAGGTGTTTCATATCAGTGTAAGACGACCATATTTGATGACAAGCTGAAAACACATATACTCCCAGGTCCCTTTATTTTATACACCTGTTTCAGCTGCTTCTTAACGCAATTATCTAATCAGAGAATCAAATGGTAGCAACTCAGTGTATTTAGACATAGCAGGACGAGCTACTTGAGTTCAAACTAAGGATCAGAAAGGTGATTGAAGGGACTTTTATTGTGCCGTGGTTGTTGATGTCACTGCTGCAGGTATAATAGTGTGGAGAAGATTTCAGTGTCTCCCTTTGGACCCCTTCATACCAACTGAGCCTGCTTCAAAGTCAAAAGTCTACCTGAATATTGTGGCTAACCATGTTCATCCCTTTGTGAGTACAGTGTACCCATCTTCTGATAAAGATTTCCAGTAGGATAACGCTCCATGTCACAGAGCTCAAATCATCTCAAACTGCTTTTGTAAAAAGCTGAAGATTTGTTCTTGAGGTCAATGGAATGAGTTACATATTTGCACTTGAAGTAATATGATAAACATGTAATTCATGGTCATGGTCTTCAAAGCTTTCTTTTTAATGTGATAATTTCATAAATAACTTTGACTAGCATATGGTTTCTAAAAAACAGATGATGAAGGTGAAGGTGTTTTCCTGCTGGAAGTCTCCATCAGAAGATGGGTGCACTGTAGTCATAAAGGGATGGACATGGTCAGCAACAATACTCAGGTCGGCTGTGGACTTGAAGCGATGCTCAGTTGGTAATAAGGGGCCCAAAGCGTGCCAAGAAAATATCCCCCACACCATCACACCACCAACATCAGCCTGAACTGTTGATACAAGGCAGAATGGATCCATGCTTTCATGTTGTTGACGCCAAATTCTGACCCCAATATCCGAATGTTGCAGCAGAAATCCAGACTCATCAGACCAGGCAATGTTTTTCCAATCTTCTATTGTCCAATTTTGGTGAGCCTGTATGAATTGTAGTTGCAGTCTCCTGTTCTTAGCTGACAGGAGTGACACCCTGTGTGGTCTTCTGCTGCTGTAGCTCATCTGCCTCTATGTGTTGTATGTTCAGAGATACTCTTCCGCAGACTTCAGTTGTAGAAATTTACATAATCAAGTAGTTTTACAGGTGTCAAGTCATAGTTTACATTGAAGAAACCCCAACAAATCACTCTCCTGATCATTGACTGCCCTAAATATAGGAGTGTGACACTTTCTTGAACATGACAATGACTTAACTGTACCTCTATGGCCTCCACAGTCTATAATACTTTCATGTCAATATGGAACAAAATCTCTGAGGAAGGTTTCTGACACTTTGTTGAATCTACAACACCAAAAATTGAAGCAGCTCTGAAGGAAAAAGGGTGTTCTTGTAAAGTGGCCAGTGAGTGGATATTTCAGCCACATAAATCTTCCAGAGGTGAGAAGGCTTTTATTGTTGCAGAAATGTGCCTCTCTTTTGGTCTGAACACACCTCTACACAGCATTTCCACATGAGACTCCATTGTTTTTACAAGAAGTAAATGCATTGAACCCAGGGGACGTATTTGTTTGTTTCAGTCTCTCACTTTACCCGTCAGTAAGTGTATTTTGCACTTCTTCTGGTTTTTTCTTTTTAAAAGTACCAGTCTCTTTCATCGTGTTAAAACAAGACGCTGCAGAGAAAACATTAAATCTTTCCTTCAACAACAACAACAAGCAGGACGAGCAGGAGTATGTGAATGTATGATCCCACCGAGCCCGGCAGCTCTGCTCCTGAGTGCAGCACCGCCCTGCAGTAAACATGACTGATATCACCATTTTCCTCAGGCAGGTATGAAACTGGACTGTGTAATGAGCAGGTGTATCAGCGTGAAAAATACAGTAGAATTAACATTACTCTATCATTTGTCTCACTCATGTCTGAGCTCCTCTGGCCTTGTCACGACAGCAGAAAGCAGCCAGAAAATCTACAACCCGCTGGAGTAATTGAATCATTAGTTTGATCAATAATCCTATTACCACACTCTGCCTCTCCTTGATAACTCATATATCCTTACTGCTGGAGTGAACTGTAACAGAGCGGGACTTTGCAGCCCCCTGACTGAGACTGTGAGCGTGCTGAGCTGAGAGACTGCAGGCCGGCTGCAGCAGAATCGATTCAGCTTAAAGACACAGTATCCAGGTGTCTGTTCACCCAGGGCGGGGGGGGGGGGGGGGACTTCTACAGGGAGAGGGTTTTTAATGAGGCCCTCCGTCAGAGTGACACCTCCAACGTCACAGGCTACACACACACACACACTCCTGTGAGCACGTTCAGTCTGAGCTGCCTGACTGAGAGGAGGTGAGCTGAGGAAACAACACATTTAAAAGTGACCACAGCTTCAATCTGATCACAGCACAAGTCTGCTTCACTAGATTTAATTTTCATTTTTACATCAAAATCTGATGCTGTTGGTAAATCTGCTCTTTAAATCCAAACGTGTCCATCCATCCTGTGTGAAATGCACTGATGGGGACACAGCACCGTGGACTGAATCACTGCATGTCCTCTTTTATAAACCCCTTCTTCTCTTGTGTCTCTCTTACTTACGTAATATTATTCAACTTCAAAAACACTGGAAGCTACAGTCTTCACAGGCCAATCACAGTGTGTCTTTTTGGGAACTGATGAAGGTGTTCTCCTTTAGCTCCTGCAGCCTGGACTCTGCAGCAGCAGCAGGGACCTGTTCTCTTTAAATCTCTGTGAAAACAGACTGAAGGTGTGAGGGTGATTTAGTGCTCACCAATAAGAAAAAGTGAAGCTCTGTACTCCATTTTTAGAATTACATGATACAAAATGTGGTGCATCTTGCATATGCCCTAAAAGGGGTATTTCAGTTTTTTGTTTTTTTCTAGTGAGGTTGTATGACGTCTGAAATTCATCAGCTAAGTCTGCAGTCTGGTTCCACTCTGTTGCATGTTGACTGCTTTCATCAACTCACACCAGCTGCACATTCAGACAGCCATAGTCACGGGACTAACCCCCAACTAACACCTAAGCGCCAGCATCGTGCAATGTCAGAGCCACACACTACGCTGCACTTAGCTTCCACCCTTTTCGATCAGAGCTTTCACAGCCCATGTTGCGGAACATCTGCGCCACTTGCCACTTACGGCTGTTTGCCGCTGTTTCGCAGCAAGTCTGGGGTGCAGAGGGGGTGGGCCTTCCTGCCCAGTCAATCAGCCAATGACTGAGTAGCTACGTTTTTTTCTATATGAGCTGAGGCGGACAGGTGTGTGTAATCAGAGAGAAGAGGAATCCTTTGGAAGGGAGACGCACCTGGATTTCCCTGTTTTTCCCTGTTATAGAAAAGTGTTCTTTAGTTTGTTGTCGGGTGTTAGATGTTAAAATAAATGAACGAGCAGCCCTTGGAGGGACACGTGTTCTTGAGCCGAGAGTGAGCTGGCCTGGGAGGAACGTATCGTTGTGCCATGAGAAGACGGCAGCAGGTACAGCCAATCATCCTCACCTTAGCGGGTAGCTACAGCTGATGGTTAGCTGGAAACCTTAGACAAACACTCAGAAACCCAGGGTTGTGCTTTCCATGACAGTACCAAAAACCCCGGATGAGGAAAATGTTTTTTTGGAGGTGGAAAACTTCAATATGACATAACACATTCTTTCTATAAGCACACCAATGGAAAGGGGGAGGTATAGAATTACATTTCTGAAGTTTGGGGAGTGCCAGTACATTGTAATTCCCAGGGGAACATGTGTTTCCCTTGTGCCATCAATTCAACACATAAACAAGAAACTGAGAGAAACAGCATTTAAGCTAAGCTACAGTTGCTACAGAAAGGGCTGAGACTGACACAAAACTTAGCTGTCTCAGACAAATTAGTGTTCTTTAAACTCAGAAGGGGTTCACTGCAAAAACTGAAATCTAAGCAAGTCATTACGTCTTATTATTAGTAACATTTATCTTATTTTTCCTGATTTGAGCCACATACACCAGATCAGGTCATAAAAATGTCTTATTTTAAGTTTTTTAAAGACAAAAATGAGGTTTAAATTGCTTGTAACACATAAAAAAAAAATCTGCGATTGGGATCAGAAAAAGTTTCTTGTATCAAGACATCTTTCTAATTTCAAGAAACTTTATGACAAATTTGTCCTATCCCATTGGCAGATTTTTTTTTTACTTGTCACAAGCAATTCAGACCTCATTTTTGTCTTTAAAAAACTTGAAATAAGACATTTTTATGACCTGATCTGGTGAATGTGGCTCAAATCAAGAAAAACAAGACAATTTTTACAACAAGTAAGACATAATTACTTGCTTACATTTCAGTTTTTACAGTGTTGGTCGTCAGAGTTGATACTCCACCGTGGACTCATTGAATTCTGACAGGATTACGACCAATACAGAACAACAGTATGGGTGTTTTAGTGTTAACAGTGACCGTGATAACTGCAGATCTTCAGCTGAGCTCTGAACTTGACTAAAGCTCAGCATCTACAGTGACTCAGAGTTGGTTTAACCTGCAAACAAACTCAGAGGGAGTGAAATCATCCAGATGTCTGACATCATACTCAGTTTAACACTCACCGTTGCTCAAACCACCTGAGACACTGCCAAATGAAAGACGAGTAAGAGCTCAGAGGAGTAGTACTACTACTACTACTACTAGCACTAACACAATTGCCTAACCTGATTTATCTTCAAGGATTACTCTGCAGACAGCACAACCTGCTTCCTGCTCAGAGCTGAGGCTATCTACTGGAGCTGTTCCAAAACTTTTTTAGTCGTTCAGACGCCAAAAATAAAGCACAACTCATAGCTTTCAGTGCTGCCTTTTAAATATTACATGACAATGACACAGAGTTATCTCATCTCTGACCAACGAGCAGAGTCTTAAAGACAGAAGGTGGAGGTCCACTGGGACCCTGGGACTGCACGGCCCGTTGACCCCGAAGCCCCCGTGTCATCGCAGGCCTGAACACAATAAAAACAGTGTGACACTCCGCCATGAAGACTTTTTGATGCATGCAGAGGTATAAATAATGGATTGGTGTCACAGGATGGGTTCTGCGAGCTCTGGGACTAATCTCATTGGATCCTGCTCCTCCTGCGTCTGAAAGCTGTCAGGTGATCGGGGACTCGGCACAGAGGCTTTTTGGCAGGAGAGAGACGCACAACAACAACACAAAGCAGCCAAACAAGTCCTGATGGGTTTCTGGCTGTCGACCAAAACAACAAATTTAATAACACCGTCACAGATCCAAATGTTTCCTCCCTGACTACAAATGATACCTTTATATCCTTTCCTGTTTGAAAGGCTTGAAAACAGAGTCAGAAGCTTCCAATGGCTTCACTCTGAGAGAAGATGAACTGGGGCGATGCTACCCCAGGGAGGAGACTGGTCTGGTTAAAAAAAAGCTACATATGTAAAAAATTAAGATGATGAAACAAAAAAGTATTAAAAACAAGTAAATAAAGCTGCTGTCTCTAGCCTGACTTTCCCAAGCTGAAGACTTGTTCACAGGTGAGAAATGAAACGGAACAATTAAACTCCAGGGATGTGACCCAGTCTGAATGAAGGATGATTCAAATCTGTGATCTAAAAATTGGCTATTTTTAACCGCAGAGGGCACCAACTGAGTGTTTTATTATGTTGAAATGCTGAGCATCATTGGAGTTGAAATGCGATGCTCAGCATTTCAACACCCTGCATTTGCTGGAAGGAAATGTGCCCCCCGCTAGTTCAGGATGATTCAAATCTGTGATCTAAAAATTGGCTATTTGTAACCACAGAGGGCACCAACCACTGAGTGTTTTATTATGTTGAACTACTGAGCATCATTGGGGTTGAATGCAGTGCTCAGCATTTCAACACTCTGCATTTGCTGGAAGGAAATGCGCCCCCCTCTAGCTTAGGATGATTCAAATCTGTGATCTAAAAATTGGCTATTTTTAACCGCAGAGGAGTGTTTTATTATGTTGAAATGCTGAACATCATTGGAGTTGAAATGCAACATCCTGCATTTGCTGAAAGGAAATGCATCCCCGCTCCTTGTAGTTCATACTGCTGAGCATCAATTGGTGTAATCATCATAACCACAGTCAAATTATTTTGTTTTCCTTCCCAGTGTATCTTTCTGGATATTTCCTGCTGGTTTCACACATCAAATCACCCAAACTCCTCGTGTCATGCAGGAAAAGTGTCAGAGAAAGTCAGGGTTATAAATTCAGCTCAATCATTTGTTTATCCAGCCCATCCCGACAATTCAGGACATGTCAGGAGTTTTTGAGAGTGTGGTGTGAAACCATGATTGTGCATCTGTGAACCAGACACCAGTGACAGAAATGGAATTTGAACCCTGTAGTTGTGGGCACATAGGGATAACAGGCTGAGAAAGCAAAAAGACAGCTACAGAAAAAAATCAAAAACAAAAAACACTGGCTTTTCAACAAAGGAGAGATCCCATCACCTTTTCATTGATTCATTTATCTACCCACTCTGCTCTCTCTTTATATAGTTGGTCATCAACCCCCTTTCCACTCATGCCTCACCCTACAGGTCTGTGTAAGACATTTTAGAGCTTTAATTTCAGATCTTATTGATTTTAACCTGGATTTTCTTCAATACTTGAACCATTTTTTATTGTTTATGTGATTGTTTTCATGCATTTTATTATCAGGCTCGGGTTTATATCCCTTCATTTATGAATTGCGTGTTTTATTCTTGTTTCCTCATACTGCTGCATGCTGTCCTCCTCTAACTTATTTAACTGTCTGATTTTATTTGCCTGCCCTCTATTGATGACTGTTCCTCTGCACTCTTCCAAATGAGGGTTTCTCCCTCTGTCTCTGCTTCACAAGGATCTAAATAAAACATGCAATGGTGATGATGAGTGGAGTAACAAGGCCATGTTTCACAGATTACAACTTCCATCCCTTTTGTTCACTGATATTTAGAATATGAAATGAAAACAAATCACCCACAACCATCAGTTTGATATCTATAAGTTTGTTTAAGCACTAAGATTTCCTGAAACATGTCAACAAGAACATGTTAAATTATTTTAAAGGTGAAGTATGCAGAAATTTTCAATAGGTTTTGTTTCTGTTTACAATCAGCATCCACACTTGTCTGCTCCGTGGCTCAGTGTCAGCTTCTGCGCATGCTCACTGCCCCTGACCCCATAGCTTGCAGCATGGCTAACAGTCATAGCTTCGTAAACACACCATTGGCAGTAAAAAACAGCACCTGCAGCATCGCATGAGAGAAACTCAAGAGCCGAACACCTGACTTCCTGCAGGTAAATGAGATACCGATATAAAATCATTCTTTCTCTGTGTTACAGCTGCTACCGTAGTTGCTTCGGGAAAGCGTCTCCCACTCGCTGTCAGCAACACACAAAGACACATGCACATTGGTTGCTGCATGATTGGCTGGTCATCACCCATGAAAACTCCTGCTCTCTGCCTCTCTGGGTGGGGCAGATACTGACACTGTCACACAAGTACAGAGGCCCACAGATGACACTTGAGCGGGATTATTCCTGTAAAAACTAAATTTTTAATTTTCATGAAAATTCTGTATTCTCTACCTTTAAGTAATAATGAGTATCATGATATTAATAGGATGTTTTCTTGAATTTACAAAGTGAATATAGGTCAATGAAGTCTTTTAAGATATTTTGATTTGAAATAAATCAAAAAACCTTTTTAGTTTTGACTTTTCTTTGCCATATCTAGTACAGAGGCATGGAGCCAACAGTGCTTTCTCCTCAGGCTCTTCAACAACAATTTTCATCTAAATCTAGAAACAGTAACGTCCAGCTGCATGTCACCTCTTGAATTACAGTGAGCATAAATGTAGTCAAACTTCTGGGGAGCTGCTTTAACGAAGGATGTGAATGAATGACAGTCAATGACGTCTATCCATGAAGCCACATTAGTGTCTGCAGAAATCTGGAGACTTGACAAAGATACTAAAGGACTAGAACTCTGTAAAAGTTGCTGTTTCACACATCTGTTGTACCAAATGCTCTGACTGTCAGGCGAGTATAAAAATGAGATTTTCCCCTCATCTTTCACACTCACACATGAAAAACCCTCCCGTCACTGCAAACCAGCCAGCAGCTGCTTTAAGTTCTGCAGGCTGAGGATGTGCTGACATGACCTCAATCCTCTGCCTCGCTAGCTGCCTACTTAGGTCACGGTCGTCTGGGCCTGTAAGAGCTTCTCCTTCATCAGGTCCGACTAAAGCCTCACACACACTGCCCATCACCAGCGTGGATTAGAGGACTAACCGTTCACACACGTCTGAAGCTGTCTGCTTCACTGAGTCATGAGAGGCTGCAGCTGCTCTCCACACACACAAAACATCACCTGAAAACACGGTGAGACCAGAGGTTCTGTGTCTGATCTCAACATAAGCCCACCAATCCAGTTCTGTGTGAAGCATTATCACATCAGGGGGGGGCTCTTTTAAATCCTCAGCCAACATACATGAATGTGTTAACAGCATTAGGAGCTGTTTAACTCTGAGGCTAAACATGCAACAGCAGACACAAATATCACACACAGATCTGATCATCTGCTCTGATTTAAGACCAAATCCACTCTTTTGTCATGAAGAAAGAGTCAGAGTATATCAACCAGCTGAAATCACTCTTACCTGTTAGTCACTGAGATGTTCTGGGAAGGATTCAGCTTGAAGACAATCACCAAGTCCATTTCTGTGAACACAGAAAACAAAATAACACATTAGATCTGTGGTTCTCAACCTTTTCCAACTCAGGGCCCACTTTGAAGCCCCCAAAAATGTTCATGGTCCAACTCTGACCCTGTAAACACAAAGGTTATATGGTGTCTTCTCAGGGCACTTATTTTTTAGTGTGAAGATTTGAAGATATTTAACCCTTGGGATACCAAACCCATGGGTGGGAACTCAAGAAAACTCTTTTAAATGACTAGCATTTACAAACCATCTATTTAATCCAAAACCTGAAAAAAAATGGCAAAATTTTCAGATCCTCATGTTTGCCAGGGAACCTGAGTGTATCATGAGTGACGTCAACAACATGTGTTAACAGAGTGGAAAAGAAGCGAGAGGTTTATCAGTATTGCCTTGATTCTCATGACATCTTTAAGAAATTACAAAAATAAACAGTTTGTTCAATTCTGTTAAAAAAACAAACGAAAATATTCTATGTTTTTTTTCTGCTTTCATCAAGCCCAATATGATGATTATACACCATGGATTCACATTTCAAAAAGCTTTTGAATTTTTTCTGAACCCCATAGAGGAGCAGGACTCCACTTTGTATGTTGAAACATTAATTTGTGTGTTTTTAGTTTTATGTAATTACACCCCCTACGCACAAAGATCAAACTCTTTTGGAAATAATTTGGTGGCCCACGCGCAATACCCTCATGGCCCACCAGGGGGCCACAGCCCACAGGTTGGGAACCACAGCATTAGACCAATGATGGAAAGAAATTACACCTGCCAAAAATTAAAGTTTCACACAGAGGGCTGGACAGACTCTCACGTAATGACGATCTAAAGAACAGGTACATCTACATTCTTGAAAGTCTGTTTTTATGGAGAGAGGGTTTCTTTTCTTTTCTTTTTTTCCCACTTAAGTCCCTCTGCAAACAGCAAAATATAAGTCTCACTGATGTTTGAATAAAAACCCTTATTAAAACATTACACCTGCCTTCTCTTTAAGGCTTCCTGCACCAAAACCCCCTACAGTCTGATTGACCAGTCGTCTTAAGGCCTGTTTGGGGCGGAGCCATATGTAGACCTTGGTGTTTGAGGTCCATCCCTCCAGTGTATCATGAACTGGTGAAGAGATCCTTTCCAGAGATTCTTATGTAATGACCTCATCATTTTAGCAGGACTTGTGAAGTTACCATAAAGATCTTGCGCTATTTCTGGAACACAAGGCGGAATTTCAATAGTTGACTCATCATGTTTTTGTTTTAACTGTTGTTGTCATACGATTAAATCAAATACCCGCAGTAAGTGCTCACTGTAACTTCAGTTCACTGCATGAGCTGCTGTGTTTTTAGCTACTTCTCTTGAAAAAGATCACTAAAAGTATACAACACCTGATAGTGGGATGTAAAGAAATAAAAGTTCACTCAGATCTTCTCTTCTCTCCCTATAAACAGTTTTTATATGAAAAGATTGAGTCAAAAACTAGTGTCCAAAACTCCCATAACTTATTAAAAGTGAGGACCGTTCTTCCCTCCCTGAGCGTGGGTGTAGAGCTTGACAGAAAATCACTTCTTTGTGAAATGAGTGTTGTTCTTAATTTGGTCATTTATCAAGACTCAACACAGCTTTAAGAACCGTCAAACTGTACAAATAGAAAGATGGTAAATTTGCATGAACAGTCAAAACAACACAGTTTAACTTATCAAAGGAAGGTTATTCTTAACTAGTTAGCTTCTGTTAGCAAAAGCTTAATGTTACATAAATGGAAAATCCCATTGATGGGCCGATTACTTTCTATAATTTATTATAATTCCACAGACACAAAAAAATCGTTGTTCAGAACAGACTTAAACTGCCAGTATTCATGAGCAGTTTCTCTATTTCTCTGCACAAAGTTTGTTGCAATCTACAGTATGGAAGCCCGAATTGGCCAAAACACTCAAACTTAAAAGTCAAGTGATAACTAAACAGAAAAATGATACAACTGCATAACAAGCCTTTAAAAGGCAGCACAAGGACATTTACCCACTGGAGCTGATAAAAGAACACACTGTAGCTCACAAAATAATCATGATGAATCAACTAATGGAAAAAAATAACCAGTAGATTAGTCACCAACAAAAATGATCGTTAATTGCAGACCTAGACTGAACTTGTATGTAATGGTGATATGCAAGAGGTTTAAAAATCTGGATGTTTAGTTTGAACATCCAGTATTGTGACTTCTTATCTTTATTTGAAATATGGGAAAGCAGGATGCCCCCTCTTTAAGTGTTTTTTTTTTTTTTGTCAATGTGCACACCTGCAGTCATTGCAGCCATGACCCCCCTGGTGTTCACTGTCAGAATTACAGGGGTATTAGTTTGATAGTGTTGACTTCGCATGATGAAACCTACTCTGGTTTGGACCCCATCAACAAAGCAACAGTTGTCACAAGTCACTTTAAAATCACAATACCACAATAATTCTTCCTTCCACATGATTCAATATTCATGAAAACGTAATCATGAATAATGTTTTCCATTCCTGCAGATAAAACCTCTTAAATCTTTCAAATTGAACCTTGAACAAACTGTTGTGTTGTAATAAATAAAAAGCGCTCGCTGATGCAGCACAACACTGCAGCCGCGTCTGCTCCTCCAGCCGCTGGATATTAAAATGTAGGAGGTCTGAAAGTGACAGCTGATCTCAGTTCTGCTTGAAAATGTCACACTGTCTGCTCTGCATCGTTTCCTGTCAGCTCCTGTTTATATTTAGGTCCGCAGCTGTGAAATGAATAAACATCAGGTTGATCTTCTCCGCTGCACGCCGACAGGGCCGTCCTCGCTCACTCAGGTGGGATGACACCGCTGCCACGGCAACGACATCTCGACTCCGCCTGTCAGCCCTCAAAGCGGCTTCAGGAGCGTCTGCGGTCGGCTCGGGCTTGTTTATGTGAGGACATGACAGTAAACATCTCCGGAAAGTGTTTGTGACAGAGAGAGGAAACACGGAGAACAACTCTGAGCTCTGGTTGGCCGATGTCTGCTCTGCGTACTGACTGTTAATCCAGAGTTTACAGCTGTCAGCATAATCCCGCTCATTTAATTTTAAATTAAGACCATCAAAGTCGAAGAATACACACTCAGACTTGCATAAATGCTAGGTAGTGCAGATTTCAAAGGCACAGGATAATACTGAAAAAAGCTTAGGTAAGTAAGTTATTAACTCTTGCAAGAGCCAAAATTGGACAAATAAATGATAAATATCCAAATAAAGAGATTTAAAACGCTATCGGTATGTCATGTGGTTAAAAATTGTGTTATTATGCTTTAAATTCTAGTGGCATGTCTGCAGGTTTTAGTTGTGGTGGTTGTAAACAAATCAGTTGTTTGATACTGATGGAAGCTAAACAGTTGGACGGGCATGTATTTTCATTTTTCTTGTTTTTAAGGGAATATATTCCAAACCAAAGGAACGTCTTCATGCTTTGTTGCTCATGGTGAAAACCCTGTTTGCTGAATAACATCAACAAGTGACACATCTTAACGGAAAGTAAGACGGAACGCCACTACAACTCTCAACAGAAAAGCTTGATATTAGGTGTATTTCTGTGATACGCTCCACAACAAAATCCTAAGACTCAGTGAGAAATGACAAGAATTCACGTCTCACTGCTGGATCGTGAGCAGGTTGTAAGTTGAGTTTCAAAATGCAACAAGAAGAAATGGGAGCAAGAGACGAAAAAAAAAAAAAAAAAGGCATTCAAACTCAAATGGGCTGTGCAAAAGTTTAAAACCATGGCTATAAAAAGTCTAAATCTGGTCTGAGATGTGTCTTTCAATGTCATCTTCTGTCAGGTATTAACACTGTCATGACCTCCTGAAGCAAAATTGTTGAGTTGCATTAAGGTCTCACACAACGCAACGCCATCACTGCTGAAGTTACACACAGTAAGACAGCCATCAAACATCCTGAGGGTTATGGAACAAAAAAGTCAAGTGGTATACCCCTAAAAAAATGGGGGATTCGACAGGTTATCTGTAAAGACACAGACTAAGTTTTGTCCTAAATTGAGATTGTTTCCACTGATGACTGCAGCCCAATGACCACTGGACAGTATCTAGAAGGGAGCACTGAACAAGGAGCACTAAAAGGTGGAAAACAAAACGTAACCTGGACTGTTCTGATAGCACTCATCATCACTGACATATTAGAAGAGATCGCAGAGGTTTTTTTTTTTTTTTTTCCTTTTTCCCCACAGTGGATCCCTTAGTGGACCAATGGAGCTTCAAGTTCTGGAGCATCAAATGGTGACTTTTTCTTTTTTATCCCAGTCTTAGAATTTAGTTCAGAGATGTATCATCATCAGGTGTCAACTAGGACTTGGGACTGATAGGATTTCATTGATATCAATGTCCTTATCGATTCTGCTTATTAATCTGATTCTTGATAGATTCCCTATCAACTCCTAGAGTAGCTTTACAGGTTTTCTCTGTCAACATTTCATTTAGTTTATGAATTCATACATAAGAAATTAGTCACTGGATCTGGATATTTGTGGACATAAATAAATAAATGAATAAGTTAAAATCACACGTCACGCGACATAATGACTTGTTTTGTTTTATATCGTTGCAAGAATAAGGTCACCTAGTGTCTTGAAGTGGTTATAGCAATGCTCAAAATTGTGTGGCACCTGCGCGTAACTTTTCTTCTTCCTGTTTGGAAAACATTTGCCTGTTAGTATTTTAACATTTTAAGTTCCAAGAGTTGTTTTCAAAGAGAAATTGTGCCATGTTTCTGTGATAAAAGTTGAAAATCTGTTTTAAAACCTGTTATTCAGATGCATGCTAAATGCTACCATATCAATATGATTTCCCATATAATGTAGCATCAAGCTAGCATTATGTTTACTTCATCGATTTTTGAATAGAAGAAGATATATTACATGTTGAAAGTATTGAATAAGAATCTCTTGTGATGGAGTTATGTACATTTATTTATGTTCAGTTTTACAGCTTCTTAAGTAAAACTCCAAGTAGAAAATCCAAAATCAGACTTTTCCCTTGGAAACTGTCAGTTCTCTGCTAAGCTAAGAAAGCTGGGGCAGATTAGCCGACGTGAGGTCTGTGCGATAAGGCGAAGTGTAAACAATCAATAAGGGAATTGTTAAGAATAAAAGCTAATGATGTTGGTGGATTGAACTATTTCTTATCCATTCTTAACAAGAACAGGTTCTCAATACACATCCCTGGTGACAACTGATAATTTACTGAACCAAACCCTGATCCTCTTTTTTTTCTCAAAGCAAATAAATGTGTCCAACGCTCAGACAGATAGCTGTGCTGTAAATCTAAAGAAGCTGGTGTTGTATTCTTTTTCATTTGTTTTCTTGCTCAAAATCTCCACCTGCCCTGCCTGATCTCTTTAATGTTAAGAGTTTATTCATGGATAGATTGTTTCCTTGTTCTTGTTTGCTTGTTAGTTCACTGAGCTATAGGTGACAGGAACAGAAAGGAAACATTTACATGCATCTACTTAACACCCCCAGATTAAAGCACAGATATTGGCAAGTCTGTGTTCCTGGTAGGAAACTCTGGAGGCGACACTTCCCTCCCCCTGTACTATGAATACTTTATAAGCAGCAGCTTTTTTCACACATCCAGATCAAGTGAAAATGATCCTGAATGTGCTCACATGTAAACTGACATAAGGATATCTTAATTAAAACAACTGTATTTGAACAACACCCAGCACGTTCTGTTAGACCCGATGATGAAGTAACAACCTAAGTTGGTGTTCAGCTCTGTGACACAGAGACAAATACCTGCAAACACACCTGCTGATCCTCCCTCTGAGAGTGACTGTGATGAATGAACCAGCTGCAGCTGAGAATTAAACTGTAGCAAATTCTCATGCACACTGGAGCGCAGCCCGCAGTAGACGCTGTGCAGCAGACTGATGATTGGCTAATGTGTTGAAGCAGCTTATTGGTTGTTTGCACTCTCAGGCTGATGGTCAAACAAGCGTCTGTGTCCGACCTGGGACGAGCTCCAAGTTTTTTCCGGGCCGCAGACTGGAGGGAGCAGATCCACTTAGCTTTTTCACTGCACTGCCTTCTTTTGCTTTGGCTGTTCAATTGACGAGCAGCCAGCCGGTAAGAGCACATTAAGTTTTAATCTGAGCGTGATGCATGCTTATCGCTCCTGACGGCCACAAATGAACTTTTGTTGCTGGCAGCTGCAGAGAGAAACAAAGCAGAAACACGAGCGGAGTGGGACGCTTTTAAAAAGCTCACATACACATTGTTCTTACAAGTCTGTGCTGTTTGTGCTCTCAGAGCGGAGTGATGAAGAGGACTGACGCTGTGCTGAGTAACCAGTGTCAGATCAGGACGTTCTCATCCACTGTTGTACTCACATGAACAAAAACAGTGCATTTCATTTTTGAATAGACACACTAGGCTTCCACTCCAGAAAAATCAAACAAAAGCCATCTCAATTCCCAATTATGAGCCAATATATATTTTTCTTCTTTGAAATCATGTAAAAGAAATGTATATAACAGCATTAAACATCATACACTAAAACTAGAGCCAGAGCTGGTTGGTTCAAATGAGAGACAATTTAACCCAGTTGAAAGGATCTCATGACAAATATGTCACCCATCGTCCAAAATCAACACCATACACTTCCTTAGAGTTTGAGTCTAGTTTGTTTTTTACCGACTATATTGCAATTGTGATTTTGTTTTTTTTTATGTGATATGTCTAGGTTCTCATCTTATATGTATTTAAACAAAAGCATTGTAGGACATGCACAGTTACATTAATTACAGCACAACAACAACAACAACAACCCACTACAACTACAACTATGACTGCTTTTTTGTCCATTTTACTCTATTTTTATTTCTTATTTTCTACTTTTTGACATTTTTTGATACACTCTCACTATTTTCCAGGTTCACTTCCAATTTCCTTGACAATTTCTGTTTTTTTCAAAATTTTTTAACCACTTTTCACCTTTTTTTGTCAATTTTTTCACCATTTTTGCTACTTTCTCATTTTTTAAAGTTTCCTCAGACATTTTCTTCCTAAATTGTGTTGCTTTTCGGCCATTTTAGTCATTTTTCACTCTTTTTTTGCCACTTTTGGACCATTTTTTGAGTATTTCCAGGTTTTATCCCAATTAAAATGCCAATTTTGCAGCTTTTTTACAACTTTTACTACCTCAAACAAAGTTTTTTTTGCTACTCTTTGCTGTTTTTTTTGCCTCATTTACCACTTAGATTGTTGTTTTGTAAAGGTAGTTATTAACAGTTTGTCTCTCTGGTTGAGCAGGGTTGAGTGACTCTGGTGTAGAACAGAAAACATCTACTGCAAAAACTGCAGCTGATATTTTGACATATTTCAGGTTATAGAAATATTGCACTGTCCGTGATTAAAACATTGCAACAGGATATTTCATGATTTAATCTTATTTGTGATTAATTGCCCAGCCCTATTGCTGGTCCTGTACCGCCAGGAGTGATATGATTTTGATTAACAAGGATGAGATTTAAGATCAGGAGCCAGAATGTGGTGCTTTAATTTGAAATGACCATATACTCTGTTAGTTTGTCGTGTCTGTTTTCAGGTTTGGTACACCAGTGGATGTGGTTTTGCAGTGACAAAAATGCACCCACAGCGTAACAGCCATGAGCAGCCGTCAGTGGCACACGGCAGAGACTGACTGTAACCCAGGCTTTGTGAACACAATGGTTGACAGTTAAGTGCAGCGCAGTGTGCGACGCTGTAAATGGATTCATGTTCTCCCAGGAAAATCCAACCTGACCACAGATACTGAGAAATAACATTAAGAAATAACCAACTTTGGGTCATGATATAAAACATCATAAATATATAAAAGAGAGTCTAATTTAAGTCCACTTATCAAGTCCTCACAGGTTGTTTAGGGTTAGTCAGAAGAAAATCCCAGTCATCTGTTTATCTCTCTGGCTTGTTCCACCTTAATTGCTTTTAAAGTGATTGACAGTGGTGGTGCCAGCAGCCAGCTCTGTCTGCACTGGGTTTACTCACCATGATGAGAATAGGAGGTGATTAACAACTTGTGCAAGTGTGCAGAAGTTGTCAACTTGTATCAGCAATGCAACTCTCTGACAGAGACCTAATGGCTGTAATTATGTTAGAGAGGGAGAGGTCGTTCAACACTAACAGGATCTAGTGTTATCTCACATTCAGAAAACAAACGAAAGCAGATTTCTGTTGTGAATGGCTTTATGAAACAACAGCAGCATAATCTATCTGGAATAATGTGCTAATTCGGAGTCAGCACGAGCTCCTTGGTGTTATATTCTCCTCTGTAATGTATTCAATATCTCAAATATAAGCAATCACTCAAAAGATAAAGATGTCCTTCCTGTTTTTAAAGCCAAAAAACTCTCCTCTGCATGTCTCCCAGCTGTCAATCCCCTCTGCGTGTCACACTTAATGTTCTTCTGAGAGGAATAAGATGAAAGTTTGATCATCCCTGCAGGAAAAATGAGGTCAGTGAAGCAATAAAATATGAGAGGCTAAAGCAAAGACAAACCAAGCAAAGAGTGAATTCATCCGGCAGTTTTACGACCACAATCACTTCCAGAGTTGAAATGATAGCAGAAATATGTGCTAAATGAACCCTATTATGTATGCATCATTCAATATGTGAAAGAAAAAAAAATCACTTCAAGCAAACATAATCTGCTCATCTCGTGCAACAAGGAGCTCCAGAGGAATAATTAAATGCTGTAATGCCTTGCTTAGAGGCACTTCACAATAACTGCTGAAGGGAGGACAAATCTTAAACATCAGGGTCGAGGACAGTGAGCTTTATCACAGCTGCTTTAACTGAGCTACTTGGTTTACTTCCAGCCATGTCCTGATTTAACCCTTTCACTTCCAACATGATACCAATATTGATCTGATACGATCAAGTGGCAACCTCAGGTCTGAAAAATGAGACAACATGGAAGTGCTAAAGAGCTGCTGTTCCTCGAGTGACCGCTTGAGGCTGGCTCCAGAAGCACGGGAAGTCGCGCACAAACGAACGCATATAGGGCTGTTTTCAGAGCAGAAATTAGCGTATTTAAAGCCTGGTACAAACTCTGTCTCTCGTCTGCAGCACACACTGTGAGGGGGTGAATTTTTTTCTAACTCTGGAAGATATTAGGATTGAGAGCTTGCCCAATCAGAGCCACAGCTCGGATCACGTGACTGACGGGCGCCCAATAGCTGTGAGTTTGGGCACTCGTCACTCGTCCCAAATCCAATATGGCCGCGCCCGCCGTTTTGCTTCAAAACGGAGCTGCAGTAACAGACAGGTGACGTCACGGAGACTACGTCCATGTTTTATACAGTCTATGGATACGAGCCAAGTATCAATTACACATATTTTATTCCCTTATTATGTTCTATGAAATGTAGGAAAAAGCTTGATCAAGTGCATCACTCAAACAAAACCATAGCCCATTTATTTTTAACCACTAGGTTACATGAATTTTAATCTTAAAAATAAGAATGTACCACAATTGAACACTTCGCCTATTTTTTTAAGGCCAGTAGATGGTGGGAACACCTAAGGCCAAAACAAAATATAAAAGTTTTCATTGTCCAAGTAATCAAAGGAAAGAGTTCATGGCTCCGGGTAAATAATCTTATTACAAGAGCAGAAAACAAATAATAATCAGTCAGTTGGTTCGGATGAAAGTGTAAAAGTCTGGGATGAACTGCTTGTAACAGAAAGCCTATAACGTAGATTTTAAATGCAAACCAATAAAATCTGGTCTTTTTTTTTTTGTCTGTTTATATCAGACCAACATTAACATGAGACATTTGTTTCACACATGGATTGGCCCCCACAGAGTCCAGACCTTAACCGTATTGAGAATATTTGGGATGTTCTGGAGAAAACTTTGTGCCGTGGTCAGACTCTACCATCATCAATACAAGATCTTTGTGAAAAATTAATGTAAAACTGGGTGGGAATCAATCTTGTGACATTGCAGAAGTTTTTAGAAACAATGCCACAGCGAATGAGTGCTGTTATCGAAGCAAAAGGTGGCCAAACAAAAGCTTGCTGGGGTGGTGGTGTTACCTGTCATTGCTGAAATCCTCCCACATTAGGGGGGGTGGTCAGTGTTAAAACCTAGTTATTGCCGTTTATGGATCTTTTTATCTGAACTGTGTCTGAGGTCTGATTTCATCCACCAGCAGCTTCATCTGGAATTTTTTCAGTCACTGAACCTCTAAGACTGTTGCTAAGTGTTTGATTGGCACCAGAATAAGTCCCGTGGCACTTTTGAAACGCCACAATCGTAACGGTAATAAGCAGCAGAAAGTGCCTTTGTGGAAACTACAGGAGGCTTTATGTCTCATTGTGGAGCAGTAACAAGGAGCACAGAGTGACGCCGCTGCTCTCACATCAGCATGCAGAGCTTTAAAAGTCTGTGTGCAGCTTCTTCTCTGAGAGCTGACCTGTTTGAGTGAGAATGCT
>RPOG01003679.1:45325-58301 GCA_008086565.1 Thalassoma bifasciatum | reverse complement strand
ACAAGGGAAACATATTAGAGATTACCTCGCATGTGTGGAAACAAAATCCCCCTCTTTTACAACAGCTCTTCATGAAATAGTTACAGAATACACAATTTATGAATGAGAAATACTTAGGTTGACAGACATATTACAGATTCGTCACCAGTTTCAATTACAAGGAAAATACTTTTCTGTGTGAATTTTTGTTTTTTCTTAAATTTTTTTTTAGTTTACATTACACCTCTGATACAAACATTTCCAAATAGATTTGATCATGTCTTGTTTGGAGTTTGAGGACCCACAGAGGCAGCACCAGATCCACCTACCTGCACTCCCCCTGATCTTCAGGAAACACACCACTGCCTCGTAGAAATGACTGATCCCAGAGGTGGTCAAATAATGTCAACAGTTTAGTAATTGGTACTGACTGGTTCATAATGTTTTTATCACATTCTTTTTTATCCCATGCAAGGTAATCAAGGACAGACTGAAGATGTCAGAAATGCTCGTATGCTGAATCGAGTGAGGTGGTCGTGGTGTGTGAACTCACCGCTGTTGGCCCCCAACATGTCGATCATTCTGCCCGGTGTGCACACGATGATCTCAGCTCCTCTCTTCAGCTCAGCTATCTGCAAAACAACAGCGACCAACAAGCAATTTTTAAGCAAAATAAACAGAATCAGAATTTAAGATATTGTTTTTGCAGTGGATGTTTTCTGTTCTACGCCAGTGTTACTCAATCCTGCTCAACTAAAGAGACAAACTGTTGAAAACCACCTTTGACAGGGAAACAATCTAAGTGGTAAAAAGTGGCAAAAAACAGCAAGAAGAAGCAATAAAAATAAATTTAAGGTGGCGAAAATGGTCGAAAGGCAGCAAAACTTTTCAGAGGCCTGACTTATCAAAATTATATGAACAGTTAGATGAAGAGGGAACACCAGAGTGTGTGTTTACCTGTTCGCTGATGCCCGTGCCTCCATAAACACACACCACCCTGAGCCCCAGAGGTTTGGAGAACTTCTTGCACTCCTTGGTGATCTGCAGAGCCAGCTCCCTGGTTGGAGTCATGATGACAGCTGCAGCAGCAGAGGAAAAGGAAAAAGGCACATGAGAGTAGAAAAACACAGTGCGCACACACACAGAGGGGAAACACCAGAAGAATCCTTACAGATGGGTCCTTCAGACTCCTCCAGGGGCCTCTGGTCCATGATGTGTCTGAACATGGGCAGCAGGAAAGCGATAGTTTTCCCGCTGCCTGTTTTAGCGATGCCAATGAGGTCACGGCCTGACATGATGGCAGGGATGGCCTGGGCCTGGATGGGGGTTGGTTTCTCGTAGCTGTGCCTGCGAACACAAGGAGGAGAGAAATCAGGATAGGGACAGTGTTGTGGTTCATGTGTTTGGACACTTCACATCTCCTGCTTGCTGTAGTAAAAAGGAACCCCGACTGTAAGGACTTATAGGCATGAATATGCTTAAATGTTTGTCTCAAAGTAGAATTTGATGTTAAAAGACATAACAAATTGGTTTTTCTTTTTAAAAAAATACAGTTTAAAACACAGTTTCTATCCTTCGGGCGCAGCCATTGTTTGCTGCAATGCATTCTGGGTTGATGACAGAGATTGGTTGCTTGGTGCCGAGCATCTGGATTTGGCCGTTTACTCACTACTAGTCTCCGTAAGTCACGAGGTTTGAGGAGGGAAAAAAACATAATAATGCCACATGTGGCTGCTTTTGGGTGCACTTTTCAGTCCAAAGGAAACAAGGAGACTGATGTTAGTCTGCACAGCTTCACAAAAGACAAGAAAAGAAGGAAGTTGTGGGAAATGGCTTGTGGGTGTAAACAACTTCCCATGGAGCCGCGGCTATGTTCTGGCCACTTCTCCCCAGAAGCATTTGCTGCAAAATCGGCCGGGTACGACTACTTTCTCGACTGTCCACACCCAGTAATATTTGCCTCTGATTTCGGTTTACGACACGGCTGATAAAAGGTACACAAACCCACAAAACTTCCTCTGGAAACCACTGAAGTCCGCTCCAGGACTTATATGATCCTGTATGAGATCCAGCCCGGTGCAACCATATGACATCACTACCCAGACAATGTCGGCCTACAGGTGAAAATATTTTTTCCAATTTTACACAAACTAAGATATTTTGAGAGATTTTATTATGGTTCTTATGTAGCTGGTAAAAACACTGATCATTTAGGAAAATGAAGTTCTGGTAGCCAGGGTTCCTTTTAAAGCAGCTAAGTTACACTTTTCAAAGGTTATTTTTGTAATAACATGAATACAGGTAGCAAATATGGCCAAGTAGTGTATAGATGTAAACTTGGTTCAGTATTTATGCAACAAGTATGTTACATGATGTTATTTTCTGTTGTCAAACTTAACTATTTTACAGCAACATTGATGCATAGTTCCTAAGTTCTCCGTCCCATTAGCAGCCAGACTCACTTTTTCATGGCACTGAGGATCTTCATGGACACACCACACTGCACCCAGGTCTTGATGGGTTTTGGACAGCCCTTCCCTTTGACTGTAATGCCCTCCAGCTCCAGTCTGTATGCATTCACATCTGTTCACATCAACAAAATAGAGATGTTAGATATGTGATAACCGTATTTGCTGACACACTGCAAGATGGTTTTAAAATGGTTTGCAGAGAATAATTACAGGCACAATCACACTGGCCAGCCAAACCGTGCTGTACTCCAGCAGAAAAGATAAGGTAGTTTGTTTGTAGGAATAAATTTGTTCTCTCTTCTGATGTGCAAATAAATCAGGGTGTGTGCCTTCTCGGTCAGTGGTGAATTAAAATCAACCTCTGATTATGCACAAACCTGGTGAATTGTAGTGAGAAATGAACGAAAATCTTGGGGTGGTAACCGAGAACTGAAAGTGTTAAAAGACTGTTTCTATTTTATAGACTGGGGAAAAAAAGCTCTGGTTTAAACTGCTCCTGTACTCTTGAATCTGGGACAGCAGAAGCCTCATAAATAATCAGACATGATCATTTTTGTTGCATGGGTTTCTTGCCATAACACTTTGCATGTCACCTCTACTCCCCTAATTTCCTTTCTCTCACTCCCCAAAAGAACTTTTTTAAAAACCCAACAAAATAACTCGGTGGTTTCTTTGTCCCTGTTTCTGGTTTACTGACCCTCCTGAGACATCCTGGCCAGCTCTGGGACCTCCACGTAGAAGTTTTTGCGGTACGACTCATACTGAATCTTCCCATGATCCACAGGCTCCAGGATCTTCCTCTGTTTAGTCTGGAAACCGGTCAGCGCCGTCTGCAAATCCACCTCCTCTTCTTCTGACGAGTACTGTCAAAAAAAAAATTCAAGCTTTTTAAAGAGTCGGGGGGGAAAAACCAAACGTGTGGAAACGCAGGTGGATGTGAGTCTACTTCACTAAGAAAATACGGGTGATGATTAATTAAGATTAAATCACTTACTTCCATAGCGTCCTGGTCGTTCTCCATCAGCTCACCCTTCTTCTTGTGGGTGTGAGGCCCCTTCTTGGTTTTAACAACAGTCACCACTTTGGTAACTGTCATTGCTCCTTTCTGTTGAAGATATTAGAAATAAATATTACATACGATATCAGAAAGATATGAGAGAGATGGTGTCACATGCAGACAAATTTGAAACATTCAAAATGCAGTTTCTACATCTAATCCTGGGTTTAAAAAATGTATTTAAGTGGATTGTTAAGAGAAGTTATCCATGATCTGTCTGTTCTGTGAAGCCCTGCTGCTTAAGAGTTCAAATATTTTCTATAATGGTTTTAGAATAAGTGTTGTAACCATTGACTGTATATAGAATAAACAGCGTGCTTCCGCCTGTCACCGTTCTACGTTTTTGAAGCCAAAAACCCCGTTTCTCTAGTCGCCATTGTGCAGCCAGAGTCTGCACAGTAGAGAATTTCTGGTGGAGCCAAGTAAAAAAGAGAAATAAAAATATTTTAAAGAAGAAGAAGTCTTCCAAATCAGAGGAAAACCGAGAAAGGACTTCAAAGAATATAGGGGCTATTTTTGATGAGTGCTTGCCGTCGACAGTTGATAGCATTTTGCTTTGAATATAGCGCCTTTTTAACGTCCAATAACTAATGAGAAACTAACTTCTCAGAAAAAAAACACCTGAACACCATGCAGCCAGATGACACCGTCATACTACCTTAGTGTAAGGATGAGAGAAACGTTTCTGCGAGCTATCGTAATTTTTTAAAGTTTTCCCGGCTCATATCTGGAATACATGGGGGGCGGGGCTTATGACCTATACTGCAGCCAGACACCAGGGGGCGGGGCTTATGACCTATACTGCAGCCAGACCCCAGGGGGCGGGGCTTATGACCTATACTGCAGCCAGACACCAGGGGGCGGGGCATCTGCTGGAGGCTTCAGTTTGAGCCGAACGTCGTTACGTCCACTCATTAAACAGTCTATGGTTGTAACCCTGAAATGAAAACATAGCTGCAGTGATGCAATATTTTACCCTCAAACTCACCTTATCGTTCCCTTTCACGCCTCCCATGTTGAACTTCTTCACCTCCTGTTTCACCTCCTCCATGTAGGCGTCCAGAGGATCCACGTCGTCCTCCTCAGTCTGCTGCTCCATGGGAGTCTCCTTCCTCTCTCCGTCCTCCAGTTTGTCCTCCTTTGAGTCCTTCTCTCTATTCTCACCCTTCCCCTCCCCGTCTTCATCATCGTCTGCTTCCATTGGAGCTGAAACGTCTTCTTCATCATCTGGAATAAAGAGATAAGAAGGTTAAACTACTCAAGAGGGGAAGCAGGTTTGATCAAGAACTTCTGACTTTGCATGTCTGAGTCTGGACTAGAGCTGAACGATTAATCGTTTTCTGATCGAAATCGCAATTTCAAACATCGTGATCATGTGATCGCTAAAGCTGTGATTTTTTTCCTGCTCCTGACTGACCCAGGATCTGTTATATCAGCTGTTTCACACACACACCTGTCTTTGAGTGTGAGACTGTAGGGAAAAATCCATTTTTTCTTGGGATTGTTGAATTTTGTTTTTAGTTGTTTTGTATTTTATTTTATTTAACTTGACAAAAATAAGAATATTTTGCACAACATTATTTTTAAAAGTTAAGAGTCACAGATAGCTCTTTTTGTTCTTCAGTTTTTATAACTAAAAATACAACTTAAAAGTCCGGTTTCGAAATAACAAGAATAAGTGTTAAATTCTGGGTTTTGAGAAAAGTCCAAATTCGACTTTTTACCTAAAAATCTTCTTTTTAATTTTTTTTTGTGCCTTTTATCCTATAATTTTGTATTTATTTCGTATAATTTTGACTTAAATCTTAGAGATTTGACTTCTTATATCAAAATTTCAGCTTTTTATTTCAAAACGTAGACTTTTTAGCTTAGACTTTTGTCGTCTTAAAATTTTGACCTTAAATGAGAAAGTTTGGACTTTTTTTCACATAATGTTAAATTGATTTCTTAAACTCCGGAAGTTATTGACTTTTTGTCCTAGAATTTTGTCTTTATTTCTCAAAATTTCCACTTTTCATATTAATATATTGACCTTTTATCTCAAAGTTGGAAACAATTCTTTCCTTAAGTTTTCATTTTCATCCTCACATTTGAGTAAAAGCTTTTGATGTTTCAATGGTTTGATGTAATTTTTCTGTCAAGTTTGTAAATGTTACTGCACATTGTGAAAACTTCACTAAAGTTTGATTTAAAGAAAATTGTGAATCGAATTGAAAATCGCAATATCTGCCAGAGAAATCGCAATTAGATCTTTTTCTAAAACCGTTCAGCCCTAGTCTGGAGTCACAATTCTTACTTTAATCAAAGCATTTCTGACTTTTGATCTGAAATTCAACGTTAATTTCAGAATTCTGCCTTAAATGTAGGGTATGCACTTCTTAAATCTTTTTAACCAGTGGCCCTTTTCCTTTTCTGTACAGTGACAGCTTGAATTTAGGAAAAGTGTTTGCATGATTACTAAACTCTCCTGATGTTTTTTCCCAAATAACTCGCACTTGTTTTCTTACCATCATCATCCTCCAGACTCCACTTCTTCCCCTGCTTCATCTCCTCCAGTTCCTTCTTGATCTCCCCGATGTTTTCGATGGCCTTCTTCCTTTGCTCTTCCCTCCATTTCTCCACACGCTCCTTTCTTTTCCTCATCTCCTCTTCCAGCTTGTTCTGGTCAAAGTCTTGCTGCTTGAACACGAAACAAAAATGTGAAAATCACCTCTCTGTATAACTGTTGACTTTGTAAAGTTCACTTTACTTAAATGATTTTAACTTACATCCTCAACCTTCTCATCCTCTTTTTCTTCTTTAACTTTCTTTTTTTCAGACACAGGGTCGACGTTGTCCTTCTCCTTGCTCCTTGGCCTGTAAGGAAGTAAATAATACAGAAACGGAGGGATTCAGCATGCAGTGATCCTTCTTTGATACATCAGTCTAACAATTAGGGTTTAATTTTAAGATTTAAAAAACAGGTTCTCCCTTTTAAACCACAGTCCTACGTTCTATGTCTTTTAGTTTCTTCTGCCAACACAAACTAACGCGATGCATTTCCAGACTCATGTGGTTTCATAGAGGTCTGATACAGAATCTCTTCTCATGACCTTACTTTTCTTCAGGCCTCCTGCTCTTGCTGGGGCTCCCGGACCGTGACCTCCTGGCTCGGCTCCTGCTGCCCGACCTCCTCCTCTCTCTGCTCCTCGACCTCCTCCTGTCTCTGCTCCTGGAGCGCCTGAACCGAGGCAAGATTATGAAATTAATGATGATCATGACATGATGAGATAGAGGCAACAGTAGTCTCTTTCACTGTGAAATGACAATGTTGCGGGCTTAAGTCTGAGATTTGAAATTATGAGAGTTTTATTAGATCAAGGACACAGCTGCCAACTTTTCATGAGAAGCTCTTTTTAGGCAAAATACTTACAATTAGGGGGTAAAGTCAAAATTTTGGATTAAATGACAAATTTTGAGCTAGAAATGCAAAATTGAAAGACGAGTCTAAATCTTGAAATCAAAAGTCAAAATTTGGAGACGAAGGTCAAAACAATGAGAGAAATTAAGTCTGAACTCTGAGCCTAAAAGTCAAATTTTGAGGTATTAAGTCGAGATTGTGATATGTCTAAGCACTTAACCTCCTCAGGTGAGTGATATAAACTCACCTGGCTCTCTCCCTGGTTAAACCCTCCTCAGGTGAGTGATTTAAACCCACCTGGCTCTCTCTCCCTGTTTTATTTCTCCTCAGGTGAGTGATTTAAACCCACCTGGCTCTCCTCAGGTGAAGGATATAAACTCACCTGGCTCTCTCTCCCTGTTTAAACCCTCCTCAGGTGAGTGATTTAAACTCACCTGGCTCTCTCCCTGTTTAAACCCTCCTCAGGTGAGTGATATAAACTCACCTGGCTCTCCTCAGGTGAGTGATATAAACCCACCTGGCTCTCTCCCTGGTTAAACCCTCCTCAGGTGAGTGATATAAACCCACCTGGCTCTCTCCCTGTTAAAACCCTCCTCAGGTGAGTGATATAAACTCACCTGGCTCTCTCTTCCTGTATAAACCCTCCTCAGGTGAGTGATATAAACTCACCTGGCTCTCTCCTTGTTTAAACGCTCCTCAGGTGAGTGATATAAACTCACCTGGCCCTCTTCCTGTTTAAACCCTCCTCAGGTGAGTGATATAAACTCACCTGGCCCTCTTCCTGTTTAAACCCTCCTCAGGTGAGTGATATAAACTCACCTGGCCCTCTCCCTGTTTTAACCCTCCTCAGGTGAGTGATATAAACTCACCTGGCTCTCTCCTTATTTAAACCCTCCTCAGGTGAGTGATATAAACTCACCTGGCTCTCTCCCTGGTTAAACCCTCCTCAGGTGAGTGATATAAACTCACCTGGCTCTCTCCCTGTTAAAACCCTCCTCAGGTGAGTGATATAAACTCACCTGGCTCTCTCTCCCTGTTTAAACCCTCCTCAGGTGAGTGATATAAACTCACCTGGCTCTCTCTCCCTGTTTAAACCCTCCTCAGGTGAGTGATATAAACTCACCTGGCTCTCTCTCCCTGTTTAAACCCTCCTCAGGTGAGTGATATAAACTCACCTGGCTCTCTCCCTGTATAAACCCTCCTCAGGTGAGTGATATAAACTCACCTGGCTCTCTCTCCCTGGTTAAACCCTCCTCAGGTGAGTGATATAAACTCACCTGGCTCTCTCTTCCTGTTTAAACCCTCCTCAGGTGAGTGATATAGACTGTTTTCCAAACCTCCTACTACACTAGCGATGCCTACTACTTTGGCTGAAATTCAGTATTTAGTAGGCAGTATGCGAAAACTTGCGAGATCTGTAGTAAACTACAAGTTCCCGGATGTTTCTACTGATCCGAGAAAATTTCTCAGTCTGTAACGGACCAGTCTACCTGGCGTACTGTTTCCCACAATGCACGGCGCTAATGCCGTTTGTCAGTTCGGGGGCGCTCAGGTTGAGGTGAATTACTGACACCTACTGGAATAAATCAGCTCAACTACAACACAACAACAAAAATGTGAAACGGTCCCAGAGATAAAAGTGAAGTGACAGGAAAGAAACAGCGGTAAATCTGCTCACTTCATCATGAAAGAGCTGTTTACTTTTACCAAATTCATAAAAGTCCCTAAATCATTCATCACTTTTTATTTTACACTAACAGCCTACGTGGGTAATGAGGACGCAGTTTTTCCACCAGCTGTAAAAATAAAAAGTCAGTTGGTTTCAGATTTATTTTCAATACACGATAACTTTTGGTGCAAGACAAAAAAATCAAATATGGCGATTTTACTGTATTTTATACCTTTACAAATGTGATAAAATCAGGACTCTAATCTCTCCCTGAATTTGTTGTTTTTCTAAATGAATTAAAAATGTTCCTTGAACCACTAAAATAATGAAAAAACCATAACAATTCTCAAAAAAATTACAACTTCCTTCCCATGCTTAATTTCATTTATTTATTTTCCTTTGTATCTCATTGACATCTTATCTAACTTATCTACTTTTATTGCTCCTGTAACTTCTCCACTGATTGATGTGGTGAATTAATGACTGAAATGCCAAATGTACTCATGGTTTATTTATGATGAAATTAAACATTAGAAAAAAATCCATCAGCTCCACTTCCTGAAATCCAGAGTAGTATACGACTAAACAGGTCCAACAAAACAGTCACACTACAGACTACATGTGGAAGTAGTAGGTAGTAGGCGGTTTGGAAAACAGCCAGTGATATAAACTCACCTGGCTCTCTCCCTGTTTAAACCCTCCTCAGGTGAGTGATATAAAGTCACCTGGCTCTCTTCCTGTTTAAACCCTCCTCAGGTGAGTGATATAAACTCACCTGTCTCTCTCTCCCTGGTTAAAATTCTCAGGTGACTGATATAAACTCACCTGGCTCTCCTCAGGTGAGTGATATAAACTCACCTGGCTCTCTCCCTGGTTAAACCCTCCTCAGGTGAGTGATATAAACTCACCTGGCTCTCTCCCTGTTAAAACCCTCCTCAGGTGAGTGATTTAAACTCACCTGGCTCTCTTCCTGTATAAACCCTCCTCAGGTGAGTGATATAAACTCACCTGGCTCTCTCCCTGGTTAAACCCTCCTCAGGTGAGTGATATAAACTCACCTGGCTCTCTCCCTGTTTAAACCCTCCTCAGGTGAGTGATAAAAACTCACCTGGCTCTCTCCCTGTTTAAACCCTCCTCAGGTGAGTGACTTTAAACTCACCTGGCTCTCTCCCTGGTTAAACCCTCCTCAGGTGAGTGATATAAACTCACCTGGCTCTCTCCCTGTTTAAACCCTCCTCAGGTGAGTGATAAAAACTCACCTGGCTCTCTCCCTGTTTAAACCCTCCCCAGGTGAGCTACTTTAAACTCACCTGGCTCTCTCCCTGTTTAAACCCTCCTCAGGTGAGTGATATAAACTCTACTGGCTCTCTCCCTGTATAAACCCTCCTCAGGTGAGTGATATAAACTCACCTGGCTCTCCTCAGGTGAGTGATTTAGACTCACCTGGCTCTCTCCCCCTGTTTAAACCCTCCTCAGGTGAGTGATATAAAGTCACCTGGCTCTCTCTCCCTGTTTAAACCCTCCTCAGGTGAGTGATATAAACTCACCTGGCTCTCTCTCCCTGTTTAAACCCTCCTCAGGTGAGTGATATAAACTCACCTGGCTCTCTCCCTGGTTAAACCCTCCTCAGGTGAGTGATATAAACTCACCTGGCTCTCTCCCTGGTTTAACCCTCCTCAGGTGAGTGATATAAACTCACCTGGCTCTCTTCCTGTCCCTGGACCGGGACCTCCGTCGCTCCCGGCTCCGTGTCCTCTCCCTCCGGCTTCGGTCGTCTTTCTTGGAGCGTTTGTCCGGGGAGCGGCTCTTCGATCGGCTCCCTGACCTTCCCCGGGACGCTGAGCGTTTCCTGTAGTGTCTAAGACCCAAACAGCACAGTTATATTCGAAGTTTTGTCTCAGTTTGTTAAATAATAAAGAAAAAGTAACATCCGGGTACTCAGGTGCTAACTCAGGTTAGCATCTTAAACCGCCACTTTGGTGATTTCTCGGTAAATTTAACCAAATACAGAATAAACCAAACGGCTTTTATTGTCATTATTTACCTGGATTCTCGTCCCATCGCTCTGTGAGAAGTCAGGTCTTGTTAAAATCTTCTTTCGGGCACAGAAAAGTAAAAACGCTCCGCACTTTTATTGTTGTTTGTGTCTCACGTTACAAAGCTGCGACACCTCACGCGCACTTTGATGATGCGCACGAGCAGCGCCGCCCTGCGGTGGGAGGAGAGAATTACAACACAGGAGAAAATTCACCCAGCAGAGATTCAAGGATTCAAGGAGTTTTATTGTCATTCAACCCATGTAAAACATGGGTGGAGCGAAATTAGGTTACCCTGGTCCCGGTGCGAGCCCAATCATAGAAATGAGAATAATAAATATATACAAATATACAATAATAATTGTATAATATTGTATAATAATTGTTTAATTTTTACCTCCCTATTTATTCATTCACTTACGAGTTTATTTTAATTATTGAGCGCTCCAGTTTTCATTTCCACTCTAATTTTTAGGCTGTTTTATCCTTTTATTACCTTATTTATTCACTGCTATATTTCATTGTTGTTTTTATCCTCTATATCAGTGATTCCCAACCTGTGGTCCGTGGCCCCCCGGTGGGCCGCGGAGATATTGCAAGTGGGCCGCCAAATCATTTTCAAAATAGTCTGAGTTTTAATGAAGGGTAATTATATAAAGATACAAATGTACAGAATAATGTTTAAATATTAAAACTTGGTTACATTTGTAAGGATATTCAACATGTTCAAATGTTTGTATATAAGAAAAGTCCTTGAAGAGGGCAAGTTAAAGCCCAACATGTAACATGACCCCAAATTTAACAAAACCCTGAAATTTGATTAAACAAATATTGTATATTCCAAGACTATAATCACTGACCCAACATTTAACAAGTTGTTATATCGTGGGAAAATGACTATCACCTTCTGGGCTCAGCATCTGTTACATCATTGACCAGTTAACACATTTTATTACATTTTTTTCTTACATTTTGGGTCTTTGTTACAAATCAAGCGCTAACAAGGCGCTATACAGCCCCCATAATTCTATGGTCAGAGGTGGGCTGTGAAAAATTTCTGAGACTTAAAAGTGGGCCCTGAATTGAAAAAGGTTGGGAACCACTGATCTATATTGTTCCTGTTTTGCTCTTTTACTCCTTCTCACCTCTGGTTCTCATGGTCTCATCATAGGGTCTTGCTCTGCCTGAGTTCTCTTCTCTTTTAATTCTGATTGGTCTGTATGATTATTAATTTTTATTGTTGCTTGCTATTTGATTCACTGTTTGTTTGTTTGCTGTTTGTTTGTTTGTTTGTTGATTTTGTCCCTGCTGTAAAGCACTTTGTGAACTGTTGTTTTTAAAGGTGCTCTATAAATAAAGTTATTATTATTATTATTATTATTATTATTATTATTATTATTATTATTATTATTATAAAAAAGAGAATAAAAGAAGAACACAATCAACTAGCCTTTTTAACAAATAGACAGAATAAAATAATTAACTGTGCAAAAATTGCAGTGAAGAGAAGTAGAAAACAGAAAATACACTGCCTGGCCAAAAAAAAAAAAAGTCGCCACCTGGATTTAACTAAGCAAATAGGTACGAGCCTCCTATTGGATAATTACTGCATGGGTGATTATCTTTCAGCTGGAAACAAGTTATTAAACCCCAACTGGTGCAATGAGTTGCTTCTCATTTCCTAAACAACCATGTGGAAAGACACATCCCGTGGTCGTGGAAAAGATGTTAGTCTGTTTGAGAAGGGTCAGATCATTGGCATCAAGCAGAGAAAACATCTAAGGAGATTGATGCAGAAACCACTAAAATTGGGTTAAGAACTGTCCAACGCTTTATTAAAAACTGGAAGGATAGTGGGGACCCATCGTCTTCCAGGAAGAAATGTGGCCGGAAAAAAATCCTGAATGATGGTGATCGGCGATCACTTAAACGTGTGGTGAGATCAAATGGAAGAAAAACAACAGTAGAACTCAGGGCTATGTTTAATAGTGAAAGTAAGAGCATTTCCACACGCACAATGAGAAGGGAACTCAAGGGATTGGGACTGAACAGCTGTGTAGCTTTAAGAAAACCACTAATCAGTGAGGCTAACCGGAAAAAAAGGCTTCAGTTTGTTAGGGAGCATAAAGATTGGACTCTGGAGCAATGGAAGAAGGTCATGTGGTCTGATGAGTCCAGATTTACCCTGTTCCAGAGTGATGGGCGCATCAGGGTAAGAAGAGAGGCAGGTGAAGTGATGCACCCATCATGCCTAGTGCCTACTGTACAAGCCTGTGGGGGCAGTGTTATGATCTGGGGTTGCTGCAGTTGCTCAGGTTCAGCAACAGTATGTGCTCAAAGAATGAGGTCAGCTGACTACCTGAA
>RPOG01003679.1:16220-40928 GCA_008086565.1 Thalassoma bifasciatum | reverse complement strand
ATCGGATAAACCACATCAACTCATGTACGAGAGAAAAAAGATTTACATGAATAAATTAATTTAGATGATATTAAATGTCTGTGGAGAGGACATTACAGCACAGGATAGAGAGTATATATAAGGTTTACATGATCAAGGCTTTAAAAAACTTTAGCAGGGACACATCAGAACAATTACTCATCACAAAGAAGCGTAGAAACTCTCACTGTCACATCGGTCTGCGGTGACAGGTCATTCCAGTACGACCCAGTCTTTCACCTATTTCACTTTGTACACAGACTTTTTAAAGTTTACTGCAGTTTTCAGCTTATGGCCGTGCAAAATTATACACTCCACATTCAGGGATAAATGCTTTAATCGACTCCACGGCTCCAACGAGAGCGACAGGAAGTGACATCATCCACATCCATTGGTTAAAGGAGTCGTAAAAACTCCTCGCAGAGAAAAATGTGGAGACTCACGTTTGTTGAGCTGGTTGCAACTGAAAGTTTCTAAGCAACAAAGACGTCTGCAGAGGGAAGTATAATGCAGAAGTATTGTTTTTAAGGCTGTCAGTCAAACCTATAGAAGACAAAAACAGCCTGATTTTTCTTTTTTTATGCATCGTTTTCTCGTGATAATGAATTAATTTACAGTGTGTTTGGTTTGATTTCAACTGAAAAGAGCTGCTACAAATGGTATTCTCCTCCTTGAAAAACAAAAACTACCTGTCTTACAAATAACTCCAGGTACACTCCGGCTACATGCAACACTTCCAGGCGTTTCCAAATAAAATACTTTTAATAAAGAGAGCATTGTATTCATGTATGCAGCTTTAAGGGCTGAGATTTGTGCCACTTAAAAAACTTAATCTGAATTCTTATACAAAATTTGGAGAATGATCTGAAGTTGAATTTAATGTTTTGAAACAGAATTTAGTTGTTTTAGAATTGTATTTGACTTATTTGAAGATTCAAATCTCTACATTCCTTGACTCAAATGCTCCCCATAAGCCTTTGCTCATGAGTATTCAGTTGTGTATGAGATAAATTTTCATTATATCACTATATGTTGTTTTGTGTATCTGTGAGGGTGTGCATTTGTAAGCCCACAGTAATTTTTTTTATAGCTTTCCGTGGCAGCTCTGAAAGGCTGAAATCAATAAGAACGCGTCATTAATTAATTCATTATGACTAGAAAACTCCCAAAACGTTCATCATTGTATGGAGATAATGAGATATAAGGTCATTATTATGCGATAACAGTACATAAAAAAAAGAAAAATCCATCACTGTTCTCGTCGTCCGTGTATATCTACAACAGAGATGAGGGCCACGTTAAAAAAAAGGTACATTTTCAAGATTAATCTCATAAATTTATGTGGATAAACTCATGAATTTATGAGAATGAGGTCATACGTTTTTAAGAATAAAGTCATAAATCAACCAGAATTAGGCAATAGATTTAGGAATACAGTAAAATTAATGAGAATAACATCATAGATTTACCAGAATAAAATTTGTGAATCGATTAAAAAACAAACTGTATTCAAAATGGTTGTTGCAGAAGAAACTCATAAATTTATGACTTTATTCTTGTAAATTTATCACCTTATTCTCATAACTATGGTTTAAGTCTTGTTCATTTATGACTTGAACGTTGCTTAATTTTGAAATTAATCTGAAAATTTTACTTTTTTTATCAATGTGGCCCTAATGCCCTGTCGTACATATCAAATGAAGGAGTCTCACTTTTTTTGACTCTTTCTAATTTCACTGGATCTGAAGAAGAAGAAGAAGAAGAGTGAAAGTTCAGAGCAGCCACATTTCAAAATAAAAGTCAAACTTAAAGCTCCCTTGAGGAACTTCGGGCGTTTCTTAACTTTTGGTGGACCCTGTGGACAGAAAGTGGTGTATCTTTTTTGCCGAAGTGAGCAATCTGAAAAAGAATCCTGCTCCTTTTAGTCGTCACTCATCAAAGAAACAGTGAAATAAGAAAACGTAAAGTTCATCTATTGTACCGCTGGATTTTCATTATCCTTTGTCTCATCAGTTGCAAATCAATCTGGGAGTTGTAATCGAAGAACTGTACCGTTCTCTCTCTGCTGAATCTGACAAATAAATGTGACCCAGCATGACAGATGCAACTCAGCACTTGCAAAAAAAAACATAAACATGTCAGTTTTTAAAGGTTCAGTATCAGAAATCTGTAACAAACAGCCAAATGTTCACAATCACATGTAGCGTAGCCTTATCAGAATCCTGATCGACGAACACTCGTCCAATCTGATGCTCCGCCCCCCGTGGTAAGGCAGCGAGGACTTTCCTAGACTGGCGACGACAAGAAGCTCACATCAGCCGCTGTAAATGCCTTGTTGCTACGGGAGACAGAGGAAGGGCTGGATATAAGAAAGAGGCAGAGCAGCCGAGACCCTTTTGGCCAATCAGGGAGCTTCAGGGAGTCTCTGAGCCGACGAGGAGCAGGATCTCATGGGAGAAAATGAAGGTGAAGAAGTAAACGCAGAGGTCGGCAAAGACGTCGCCCATCCTCCTGTAGGTGTCCATGGAGCGGTTGATCACTTCGGCGGGGATGCCGGACAGCAGAAGAGCGGCAGTCAGCACCGTGGTCTGGGCTTTCTTTTCCACCTGGAGAAACAAGATTTGAACCGTTTGTGATGAGGCTGGCTTTGTTACTTCTTAGCTGTAATGACAATCTGCATCTAATGGCGCTTTTCCACTATGCAATTCCAGCTCTACTCTACTCATCTCTACTGGGTTTGTTTATCTTTTCCTCTAGCCCGACTACAGACTCACGGTGGGCGTGGATCTTATAACACAGCTGCGCTAAAGTGCTGCGCAGAAGTGCGTGCATGTTCATCTATAACGCCACACAAACATCATTTTGTACTAACATATGTGCCACCGTGGTCTTTAAAGGAAAAACAAAAGCTTGAAAAAGATTTCATTAAAGTAATACAGCAGCTCAATGTGGGTCGTCATGACAACGGAGGTAAACAACAGCCTGGTGCTGCTGCACGCGGAGGAAAACGAAGGAGCTGCTTCCTGACATCAACTCTTCCCTGGATCCAGTGAGATCACTTTAATTTTTGATTTTTGGGCCTGGTATAGCAGAGATTTGTTGTTGATCAATCATTCTTCTTTGAACTGGTTTTCCTTTTTGGTTCCCTGTGGATTAATGGACTGATTGGTGCTTAAAGACTCTGGTGGCAGACAGATCGCTCCTGCACCGACCAACTTTGATTTAATTTAAAAGACTCTTTAAAGCCAACTATCTTTGCTGTTAACTTCTTTTTCATTTAAAAAGGACTTTTAACTTATTTAGGAATCATGAAGGAGCATTTTAGGGCTGTATTTTGTCTTCATTCAGTCTGGTTCTGTGCCGTCAGGTTTAAATGTCATTAAAAACCCGTCGCTGACTTATTCCTTTGCCTCTTGTAAGTGATTTGTTCAGAGTCAGAAGCTGCAGAGACGACATTCTCTGACCAATGAGTGACCGGCAGTCCGTCCACGTCACCTTTTAGTATCGGCTTTACTCCCTTAGAACCAGGGTAGAGTAGGTACTAAAAACTGGCGTCTGCCGCGTAGTACCGCGCTAATGGAAACACAACACAAACCAGGTAGAGCCGAGTAGAGTAGGGACAAGGCGAGTCAGTGGAAAAGGGCCATAAATGAATAAAAAAAAAGGTCTAGAACAAGAGGTCAAAGGGATAAAAAATGTCTTTGGGAAACTCACCTTTGGGAAGTATTTGGACAACCCCATGTAGGCAAGTTCCAGAGTCAGGAACGGAGCAAATATTGACTGGAGAAAGAAAAGGAGAGGAGTGGTAATATATTAATTTCATTACACTGGAGGCAAGAAGATATTGATGATACTTTTCTATTCATTGTGATTCTTCTCACATCAGGTCAGACTCTTCAATAACATGCTCTTGCACAGAGATTCATCATTAAAGTTTCCCCCCACATCCAAATAATGTTACTGGAATATTTATTAAATCTGTGAACATGCTGCTCCTGCTCCTGCGCACCGGAGTCAGAGAGACTGGTTCACACACAGGCTGAGCAGGCACACAGAGTTTGTCCACCTCCTGCTCTTTGCCTTTTTTGTAGGCTTGAATAATCTTTTTCCAGAGACGTGAATCAACAAAAAATAATGTTTAGAGACATAACTTTGTTTTCTGAGCAGACATACCAGATACTTGCAGACAAAAATCCTGACAAAGATAGCGAGGAGGATGCTGCCGATGAGCCTGAAGACTCTGAAGGGATCGAACTCCTCAGAGTCAGACCCTCCGTCCTGAGCCGGCTTTTCATTGACCAGCTGACCTCGCAGTTTCATGGCATCATCAAAGCGAGACAGATACTTCTGGAGACCCCGTCGTGGAGAGTTGCTGATGTCCTCTGATGCCCGCTCCCCTCTCGGTCTCTGTCGGACCCCCCCTGTATCCTCCTCTAAGGAAGCTGCGTGTGGCTCGCTGCAGCCTGTCAGAGGGGAGCCCCTCCTCTCAGGGGTGGCGCTGCGGGAACGGTTGCTGGCCCCTGAAGTCTCCGGTAGGAAAGGAGATGGTCTTGGAGAGGATGAGGATGAAGACCACGGCTCTGTCCTGCTGTCGAGGTCGAGGTGAAAGCGAGGTTCTGTGGGACGCCTGGAAGCACCAGCTGAGGATTTCCACAACAACAAAAACAACATTGTTAACACGATAGCAGCTTTTGAACATTGTTTTTTCTACAACCCCATATACAATGAGGTTGGGATGTTGTGTAAAATGTGAATAAAAACAGTATACAATGATTTTCAAATCCTTTTCAACCTTTATTTGACTGAATACACCACAAAGACAAGATGGATGGGTGCTCTGAGATGATGCAATTTTAGTGAATCCCGGTTGTGTCCTACCAGTGCTCATCTACCAACTCCAACCTCACCAAGCAGAGCAAATGTAACATAGCTCTTAGTTTTATTGATAGACTCTCAGGTTTGATCCATAGACTGTATAATGAGTGGACGTAACGACGTTCGGCTCAAACTGAAGCCTCCAGCAGATGCCCCGCCCCCTGGTGTCTGGCTGCAGTATAGGTCATAAGCCCCGCCCCCTGGTGTCTGGCTGCAGTATAGGTCATAAGCCCCGCCCCCTGGTGTCTGGCTGCAGTATAGGTCATAAGCCCCGCCTCCCCATGTATTCCAGATATGAGCCGGGAAAACTTAAAAAAATTACGATACCTCGTAGAAACGTTTCTCTCATCTTTACGCTAAGGTAGTATGATGATGTCATCTGGCTGTATGGTGTTCAGGTGTTTTTTTTTCTGAGAAGTTAGTTTCTCATTAGTTATTGGACGTTAAAAACCGCGATATAAGTTTCGACAGCTGCAGTGTGTGAGTAGTTTTTATCGGGGATATAAGAAACTTCAGGAAAGAGAGTCAAAAGGAAACTAAACCTTCTGAAGAAGAAGAAATAAATATTTTAATTTCTCTTTTTTACTTGGCTCCACCGGAAATTCTCTACTGCGCAGACTCTGGCTGCACAATGAAACGGGGTTTTTTGTCTTCAAAAACGTAGAACCATGACAGGCGGAAGCACGCTGTCCATTCTAGATACAGTCAATGGTCAGGAGAGGGAAGTGCAACTGCAGTTCATAAATGAACGAATCTTTTCAAGTAAGTGATTCAGTTCAAATGAACGAATCGTTCACGAACGGCCCATCACTCCTCCTCAGCAGGTGGGAGCAGCAGCGTTTGCAGATTAAATCACCACATACCGTTGTTTTCAGACTCGTTTTTGGTGAAGCCTACTATCCTCTTCATGCGGTCTTCTGAGTTCATGAGCAGTTTCCTCCTCCGGATCTCAGCTCTTCTCTGCGCCGTGGACACAGAAGCTGATTTCTCCTCACTGTTCTCTCCAGAATCCATTTTAGGCGAGAGAAGCGACGATTACACACACTCGGATCTAATCACCGGCACATGCAAGCACGAAGAGTTCAGTTAAAGCGTCTGCCTCTGGATTAAACGATAAAACACACAGACTATAATAATATTTAACAACAGAGGTAAAACATGACAGTGCGCTGGCAGATAAGGGAGCGCGTGCTGATGACGTCACCGCGCACAACGTAACATATTTTAAATTTATTTCCAGAACAGCAACACTGACTTCCAAAAATAGTATTTTATTTATTAAAACATTTCCCTAAAAAAAAAAAATACAGAAGTTATAAACTCCGACAAGATCTAGAGTTTTAGAGTCCTTTACAACCTACGTCACTGTGAGGCTGCGCGCGCCTACAAGCACCGGAAGCTCCATTCATTTGGATAATAATAATAATAATAATAATAATAATAATAATAATAATACATTTTATTTTTAAAGCGCTTTTCAAAACACTCAAAGACGCAGTACAGAAGATAAAAGCAGCAAATGAAACATCACAAAGTAAAAATTTGATGAGTTTTTATTTATTTATTTTTACTCTTGATTGATTGAATTGTAATCTATGGGAGCCCATTTATGCAAATCAAAAACATAATAACATCGTTTTGTTCAGAATATTTTGGGGAAAATACCGAGTCAAAATTTTGACATAAAAGTCGGTTTTCAATGATTAAAAGCCGAATTCTTAAACAGAAAGTCTAAATTTTTAGTTTAAAAATTCAAATATTTTGAGATTAAGGTCGAATTACAAAGATCAAAAGTCAAATTTCTGTGCTGAAAGTTTAAGAGCTGAATTTTTTTTAATTAAAGTTATTTTTTTGCTTTTACGCCCTTATCAGATAGGCGAGAGTATAGTGGATAGGATAGGTAGAGTAGGAAAGGGGGAGAGACATGCGGGAAACAGGCCATAGACTGGATTGGAACCCGGGCCACCCACTCAAGGGCAACTCTCATGTTGCACGACCTAATCCACCAAGCCATCTGTGCCCCCATATCTAGAATTTTTAAGATAAATTTTTAGATTGTTAAAATTTTACAAAAGTTTAGATGATGTAATGAGAAAAGACTCAGATTTTTGAGACAAAAAATGTTAAATTTGCAGATGATAAAGTTATAATTTTACAACGGTAAAAGTGAATCTTGAGGAAAAAGTCAGAACTTTGACACAAAAACTAGAGATTTCTAGATTAAAGGTCAAAATTTAAAGATTGTTGTATTTATTTTGTCTTTATTGAGACAAAATTTTGATGTAGAAATCAATAATTTGAAGATAGTTAAAAAAAATGTGTTTCAGATGAAGTCAAATTCTGACTTAATAGTCAAGTTTTTTAAAGAAGAGGAATCAAAACTTGGATATAAGACGTCAAAATTTTGAGATTATAAACAAAACTTTGAAATAAAATATTCAAAGTTTTGAAATTTTGAGGAAAAAAAATCAAACTTCAAGACAGGCTGCAATTTCTGCAATTTTTGCACAGTTTATTATTTTATTCTGTCTATTTGTTAAAAAGGCTAGGTGATTGTGTTCTTCTTTTATTCTCTTTTTTATTGTATATTTTTATTTTTTTTTTAAATTCTCATTTCTATGATTGGGCTTGCTCCGGGACCAGGGTAACCTAATTTCGTCCCACCCATGTTTTACATGGGTTGAATGACAATAAAACTCCTTGAATCCTTGAAATTTTAAGTTGAAGTCAGAATTGTGAGAAAATTCAGAATTTCAATAAAAATTTGAACTGTTTTGATTAAAAAAAAGTTGTAAATTTTGTGTTGATAAAGTCAAAATTTTACATTAAAAAAGTGAAGCTGTGAGTGGAAAAGTCCAACTTAAGTGCCGTCTTGGGAGCCCGACACACACTTCATGTGCTTTTTTTTTTAAAATTAATTATAAATTGTGACAAGGTCCAGAATTTGAGAAAAATGCTTTTTTGCCCTAAAACCTTATTTTCCAAAGCAACAGGGGAAAAAAAGTCATCTGCCTGCTGAAGGGGCAAAGAACTTTCAAATCAAACAGTGAACTGATAAGATTGGTTCAGATGTAATATTGACATTTGAACAGTCAGTATAAAGTTGTGAAAATATTCTGTTTTCAAAGTTTTCCTTTTGTTTAAATTTATAGAGATAGTTTTTACCTCTAGAAAATATTTATTCATCCATGTGGGATATCTGAAGCTGTTGAAGTGCATGATTTATTAGAGGGAAGTCACTGTACCATGATTGTCTACAATAAATTTGCTGTTTTTCAAGTTAATTTGTTTTATCAAGATAACTGTACGATTTCTTATGCCATCCATCCTTCCATTCAACTGCAGTCATGTGCTTGACCGATATCTAATGAGTTAATTTCAGTTGTTTTCTCAGGGTAACCACTTAATTTTGTTTTCTGTCGTGATGCGTCTTCAACTCTTCAGAGAACGAGGAACAACTCGAGCCTCCACCTCCTGTGACTACATACACAAACAGACTTTTCTCATTTTCATCATTTTTTTTATGAAAAAAAAAAACCTCCAAACAATCTTGTGTATAAAGACTTAATCAAGTGTCTTCCTAAGTACATCTTCTGTATATTTTACATAGATTACAAACTGTATGAAATCAGCAAGTTTAGCTCTTCAATTGAAGCCCAAGCAGGAGGAAAAACTGATTATAATCGCCCATTTTCTGTTTTGAAGTCCTGTTTTTCATTGGAAAAAAAAACACCTGCTGTTCATTCAGCAAAGCATGAAACTACATTTAAAAGTTCCCAAACATTTTATTTCCTTAGCGTCATTTCACTGTCATGTTTTTACTAAAATCATCAGCATTTCTTCACCTTTATATAATGCAGTCTTTTCAATATACAAGTATCAATAAGCATGATTAAAAGATCACAATGGCTTTGTTATGTCTGTTAAAGAATTTCCCGTATCCTATTATATTAAAATATTTCATATATAGAGTCTGTATTTGAACAGAGGTTTAATAATAATAAAAAGTGAGTTCCCATACAAGGCAATTATAGAATTTAATCAGATTGGGAGTCTCATAAATTATTAATTCTCATAAAGAAAAGAAAGGAAACGAACAAACAGAACAGGGACGTGGTCAGAGGTGAATGAAAAGATGACAAATTGAAAAGACTGAGTCCACACATTCAAGGCAGTGATGACGGCGAGGTCCATCCACCTTCCAACAACTCCAACATCTTGGTCTTAAAGTCTACGGATTTGTTCGACACACATTTATAATGACAGGAAAATAAAAAGCGCATGTATCTGTCCTTCAGGTACGACATTAGAGAGTAGTGAGAGCTCAGGTGTTCTGTGTACAAATTCTCCTGGTGACACCCAATAACAGTCTTGGAGCACAAACATACCAAACATCCTCAGTCTCAGGCCTGCACACACACACACACTCACACTCACACACTCACACATTTGACTCCATCCATCAGTAAAGAAGAAAAAGACTGTGCTTTTCAAACAAAAAACACATCACACATCTGTTTGTCAGGACAGTATCTGAGCCATACCTCAGCGAGAGAGCGTTGTTCTATGAGAATAAACACTGATTCATTCAATCATCGACAATAGAATCATCATCATGATCACGAGTTTCTCCTTTTCCTTTCCTTCTGTCTGGGTAAAAAAAGATGAGCATTAGGATGGATTCCTTCCACGCCGTCTTTAACTGTCCGCCACGACGTCGAGCTTGAGTGACACACGTCGAGAGGCGTCCACCTGCTCTCACGGCTTTCACACAGACACGCAAACAAACATCCGTACGCACAGACGCACACAAACCAACGCTCGCCCTCACTCCAGTGTCCCCTCGTTCGCACACTTCCACTGAAGGTTATTTGGAGATTTGCTGTTGGAGGTGAAGCAGGAACTCGTAGTAGGAGAGGGCCGACTCTGTTCGGTCCTCGATCATGTTCTGCATAAAGCTGGCTTTGCGTTGACTTTCATCCCTGAGAAATAAGAGATAAGAGATTTGGGTCAATGACAAAAAGAGGGTCTAAAAACATATTTCTGGGTGAAGAATTATGTTTTCTAACAGATTTCAGTAGTTGAACAACATTTCAAAGTTTTTAGGTTCATTATTTTTTAGTATTTTTAATTTGAGCACCCAAAAATGTCAGGTGGTGCAACCAAATATATGAAAATATATTTATATGTTCCTGTTATTTTTTCTGTGTGAAATTATTGGCAAGTATCTCTCAAGTGTCTGTAGTGACTCATACATTTTCATTTTGTGTGTTTCATTTCTTTAATTTGTGAATAAGATAAATAATTTGATGTTAAAATAACATTTCACATTATTACATNTTCAAGCATAAAATAATGCCACTGTATTTTTAATTTCCATTTACAATAACTGACATTCAATTTTTAGAGTTTAATTACTGTGGATACTTGTCAGGACGGTTGCACCACCTGACATTTTGGGGGTTTGAGGAACCAAAACACAAAAAAACATGTTATATTTTAATAGTTTAAAGATGTGTTCAAATAACACAGGTTTCATAGAATAAAGAAATACATGTGATGAAATACTCAATTCATGATGGAAGGAAATATTGCACTCGAACACAAAAAAAGGGACGTCACGTCATTGACCCGTTTACACAATGCTGACATTGAAGCCACAGAGTTACTAATGCTAAGCTCATAAATGTGGCTGCTGTTCTACATCATTGAACCTTATTTTATTATTTATCATCACTTTATGAGGTAAGGTGACTATGGAACGCTCGGTTATACTGACGCTTAGTGCTCAGCAGCAATTCTTGCTCAACAACAGCTAATGTGAAAGTTCAGAATATAGGCTGAAGCTGCTCAACGATACATTGAAAAATGCCAAGATCAGCCCCAATCTGATACTCGAGGTCCAGGACATCCACATACGTAGTCTCTGTCCTTTCCTTATTGTGACTAGTTGTTGCTTGTACTGGGATCTGCCCTCTATACATTTTTAGCCAGCCTAATGTATTCTCATTAGTCTATTCAGTAGATTGGGGGGGGGGTCTTTGGTATTTGTGCTCTCATGCAGGACTTTTTGTGTTGCCCACCTGATGACGTGCAGGGAGGGGAAGAAGGGCCTTTGATCCCTCAGCCAGCCAACGAAAGCTCTGGTTCTCTGAGACTCGGCAGTGTCCAGCTCTGGGAGCAGATACTAAGAGAGGGGAGAAAGAAAACCAGCTTATCGACCTGGAGGAGGACTAAGGCCCCGTCCACACGAAGACAAAACAAGGTCAAAACGTTTTTTGCCTAATCTGCGTATCATCCATACGAAGACGGCGTTTTGTGGGTCTGTAAACAATCATTTCTGAAACAAGGTTCCAAAGTGGGAAGTTTAGAAACGGTGTATACGCGGCTCCGTGTAAACTGGCTTTGCAACTTTTCAGATACGCTGACGTCATATTTTCACATCGTCATTAACACGCATGCGCCACAAGCGTCACTATGGCAACAACAACAACAACAATGGCGGCGTACTGTGTAGCGTATGTGTTGATGAAGCTGGTGACCCTGCTATCCCTTTAGCAGCTAAATCTCCTTCTTCTCAACCACCACAGAGTTAAAACAATCATAGAGGACACAGTACGGCACAACTTTAGCCAAAAGTCTTCATGCCCACTGTTTGTTCTTCTGTTTCCGCTTGTTTCCCTCATATCGTTACAGCGCCCCTAGAGGTCTGGCAAGTGTTTTACAGCGTCTTCATCCGTATCGAGTGCATTCATATAGAACAGTGATTCCCAACCTTTTCCAACTCAGGGCCCACTTTTAAGTCTCAAAAATGTTGGGGCCCACCTTTGACCAATAAGTACGGAGGATATTTTTATTTTTCTAGGAGTTTTCCCATTGAGATGAAAAAAAAAATCTCTTTTACAAGGGAGTCCTGGCCAAAACGGCAGCACATGTTTCATAGTCAGCCATACAGTCAGTCACATAAAAACAATAACAAGAATTAAGTCAATAAAATGATAATAAAACAATTACTTTGTTTATATAAAATACCTTGTTATTCGCATCAATGACCTGAAATGTAACAGCAACCCAAAATGTGATTTAAAAAAATGTAATAAACCCAAAATGTAATAACTTTTCAATAATATAACAGATGCTGAGCCCAAAACATCAGAACTTTTTCCCCAAAATGTAACAACTTGTTACAATTCATTGTTAAGTTTCAGGTCATGTTACCTATTTGGCTGTAACACACCTTCTTAAAGGACTATTTTTTTTATATGAATATCTGAACATTGTTAATTTCCCTTAAACATGGCTGAGTTTTAACATTATTAACATTATTCTGTTTATTTGTATCTTGTATTTACATTTCACTTGGACCAGACTTTTTGGTGGAATTTGGCGGCCCATTCACAATACTTTCACGGCCCACCGGGGGGGCCGCGGCCCACAGGTTGAGAACGACTGCTATAGAACGCACACATTTTCTGAGACGCCTTCATCTTTATAACGATCGTTTTGGAAACTGTTAAGCGTTTTGACTTCGTGTGGATGAGGCCTGAATTAATCAAAAGGTCGACAAAATTCATGTGACGATTGAGCCACAGTTTCTAAAGTCCCTTCCTACCAGGTTGTCAGGCACAGCAGCATAGCTGGGAACTCCCAGGACTTGTGTGAGGAAGGTGGGGTTGCAGTTTCGTCCGATCCATAAATACATCACCTATAAAAACAGAACAAGTTCACACAGTCAATAAACCCAATCCACTGTCATAGAGGGACTTTTACATCCATGAGAGAAATCAAGAAAAAAATCAGGCAAACTTTAAACACACTTTCACTCCCACATTTTTTGTATTTCTCAAAGCTTGAATAAAGAGCAGATTTTTGAGCATTGGATTAAAGTTTCATACTGTTCCAGCATCCATGAGGAAAGCAGCCTCTCTACTGAGCTTCTCTACTGACAGCTGCAGCAGCCGGGGCTGAGGGATGGTCCGCTCGTTGATGTTCAGAGCTCCCTGAGGAGGAGGAAACAGCAGATAAAAGAGGAGATTACACTTTTAAATAAAGGGACTCAGAGGATAAGTGTTTCACTTCTGCCTTCCAACAGAGTCATGAAAAAAGAAATCCAAGCTTCAAAGTACAAAATAAAAGCCTTAACAGCTAAAAAATGTTCAACTCATCTACTCACCCGCTTCCAATGAAGTTTGGACGTTGAATAAGACAAATAAAATCAGTAAACAATGATTCTTAAATCCTCAATTTATTATTTATAATAATGCAATAACATAATTTATTTATAATATTCAATTGAAGAAAATAAAAAGACAAGATATTTATTGTTCAAACTGAAAAACTTCATAGTCTCCTGCAAATATTCACTCATTTTGAATTTGATGCTTCTGCAACACATTTCTTGTCTAGATCAGTGGTTCCCAAAGTGGGGGTCGGGACCCTTTGGGGGGTCGTGAGATATTGATAGGGGGTCGTTGAATGTGTCCCAAAATTGAAAACTATGAACAATTTCATCCAATATTGTGAGAATAAAAGCAAAAATAGGGGTTAAAGATAATGTAAAACTATGCAAACAGATTTTTTTTAACCTGTTTTTCACATTTGATGCAGTGAACGCAGCAAAGTGCACATTAGTCGGTAAATTTTCTATTGACCTGTTAAATGAAGTATCTTTGGGGGTATTTTGTTTGTTTTTGTCTGTTTTTGGATTGGCCCATTAATGTTGTACCACAGCAGGGGGTCGCCAGTCTCTAACGCTGCTATTTTGGGGGTCACAGGCAGAAAAGTTTGTGTACCCCTGGTCTAGATCATTCTACAGGTGAACGGGTTCATTGGAACATTGGGTTTTACACAATGTCCAAACTTCACTGGAATTAGGGTTGTATAAAAAAAAACGTTTAAATCACAATATTTCTGCTTTGCCTCCCTTTTTCTGCACCAGTATGAAGTTACCTCATCCGTCAGATCATCCATGCGGTAGAGAGCGGGGTGGATCATCAGCATGGAGTAGGCCAGCGGCTGGTACTTCAGCTGACACATTGCAAACACGCGGTCGTCTAACCTGGTGCTGGTCCCCGTCCTGAAGGCTTTCTGCAGGTTCACACACATGAAAAAGGTAAATAAAGATCATACAATCCCATCATCCTGAGAGTGAAAAGACATTTATGTGCCAGAAAAGAAGGTCACCTGTTTGAGCAGGGCGAGGATGTAGAGGGGGAAGAGTCTGAGGCAGGCTGGCGCCAGCAGACCAGGCTGCTGGATGGTCAACACAGACTGACGGTAAGACGACAGAGAGTCGATGGAGGCGTTGGTCATGGCGTCTCTGGCGTCACTCAGACTTGCTGTCACGGAGCGGTCTGTAGCTGCAGAGAAGGAATAAGAGAGATTTTAATGTGTATTACGTGATGAAACTTCCTGAATATTTATGGAGAAGGTTCATTTTGAGGTTTGAGTCTAAAAAAGGTCATTTGTACCTGTACATCATGACTTTTTATTTTCACGAATCTCAAAGTCTCACGGTGAGATAATAAAGGGTTAAACACAGATTTATCTCTTCTGTTGAGTCAGAAATCTTTCTAGAAGCGTTTTCTGTGATTTATTTTGAAGCAATTGAAATGTCAACGTCTGTTCTCTGAATGAATCTGAGACGAGCAAAGGCAGATTCAACCGCTCGGTGTGCGACGGTCGCTTGGTAACCACAGCTGTCACCACTCATCTCCATCTGTCGGTGCTAATAACAGCAAAGGGGAAGAAAAACTTGCAGCTATTTTGGATTCTGCCATCAAAAAGATGGTTTGGTGCATGAATGTGGAATAATTTCAGAGGGAGGGTTTAGGAAATTGAAGATGTAGCTCCTCTTTGGTTACTTTACTATCAGATGCATTAAAATGAACAATTTAGACTTCAGTGTGAGTTTATCAGATCAGAAATAGAGTTGGATCATTTTCAGGTACGCCTAAAGTAAACAATAACAACAATCTGACGTGGTGTCAAGTAACAGTGACCAGCATCATTTTCATACAATAGAACCTTTCTGTAAACCTTTTTTTTTTTTTGATATGGCATAAATCTACATCCCACTTTCTTCTCAAATCTTTTTGTACACTTTCTCTCCTCTATGAATATTTTTCTGTGCTTTTAAAGTCCAGAAAACAGTGGAGCAGTCTTTTTACTTTGTTTGTGAACTATGCTGCATGTTGTTTTTGGATGTTTTGGTCATATTGAATGCTTCGTGAAAAAATCGTAGGTCATAAATGTTTTCTCATGTGCTTGTTAGACTGTTTTCTAGTTTGATATATTCCCACACTGATGACGTGTGTACTGTGATAAAGATAAGTGTGGCTGCTATTCCACATCAATGAACCTTATTTTATTATTTATTATCAACTTTACCAGGTTGGGTGAACTCAGAGCGCTCAGTTATATTTATACATTAGTGTTCAGCAGCAATGGTTGAAATACTAACTAAAATACATTGAAAAATGCCAAGATTGGGCAGATACATCCCTACCAAAAATCTTTCCTCAAATGAAGGCCAAACTCTGTTTTTAAGCTTTCTGAATCACACGTACCCATGCACGCCAGCAGTCCTGTGATAGCCTGAACATCAGCCCCGGCAAAGATGTCTGACAGAGAATTAACCACAGGGAGACACAGAGTATGGACACGGATCCTTCTCTCTCCTGCGAGAGAAAACACATTAAATTAGCAAAAGAGGCTGATTCCTTTGGTCATTTCACATATCTTTGTGTGTTTGTATTCAGACCTTTGCTGGACGTGTAAAGCAGCGCAGCTTGGAAGGAGACGACCTGCATGTCGTCTAAGTTCTCCTCAATGGACATCTGAACTGCAAAGCCAGCATCTGGATTCACGTTGGGCAGGGACAGCAGGTCTGTGGAACGAACAAAGAAGTTTCCGTGGAACGTGTGGATGGACAGACCTGCGGAGAGGCAGATGGAGAGAAATACAAAACTTTAATACCAAAAACAAATAATAAATCCCTTTGACGGAAACTGTACTTTTGAGACTATCTTAAAAAAATTGTCCATTTAACACTGGACTCTTTCATGTCATTTCAGGAATCACATTTGATTAAACAAAAAACAGAAAACTTAAAAACAATCAAATATGGTTTTTCAGCATAAAACTGTAAGGTGTTGAAAGTCAGTTCAGGTCAGTGCTCAACCTTTCGTGCAGCGTATCCTCATGACGGCCTCAAAGCCGATCTTCCTCGTCAAGTATCTCTTTAGATCCTTCTGGAAACACTCCACCTGAGCAGGGTTGTGCTGGTGGTGGTACGAGGGGTAGTAGTAAATGCTTCCTGCTGAGTATCTGGATATGCAGCCTGGGAGACACAAGCGAAAAGAGTCCGAGCAAAAATGAGAGGCTGATGGGTTCATTTTGTTTTAATATGATGAAAGTTTCTTGGGAAAGGACTAAAAGTTAAAATCAAACACTTCGGGCTTACCAAGAGATGCCAGGTCGCAGTACTGAGAGCTGAGGAGGAACAGATCAACCGCCACCTGCTGGCCGGAGCAGTCCAGAGCCAGCTTCTTGTAGAAATCTGTTGCTGGGGATAAATGTTGGATGTCCTGAGGAGAAACCAACAGGAGGAGGACGTTATTTCAGGTTCATCACTGTCATTTTATTGCTGACAAGTTCCATCTTTGCTTTAAATAAAATCAAAAACATAAACCTGGGGGGACAGAGCCTTGTCTGTCGCTGCCCCCACCCTCTGGAACACCTTACCACAACACATCCGAGCCTGTCCAAACCCGTCCACATTCAAAACGCATCTTTTTAAAACTGCTGTTAATGTCTAACTGCTTTTAAATGTATCCCATGGTTGTGTTTTGTCTTGTTCTCATTGGTATAAGTTCTTATGATTGTTGTTTATTATTGTTTTATTTGATGTTTTTTATGTCTGTAAAGCGTCTTTGAGTATTCAGAAAAGCGCTCTATAAATAAAATTTATTATTATTATTATTATTATAAAAAAATGTGCTGTGAGCTCTTTTGTTTCCTAGCCCAATGATGCTTTTAATGATCTCACCTTGGCAGATGCCCGCTGATTGGGGTCCTCCCTGGACTGAAGCGCTCCCACACCAAGGTTAGGCAGCTGGGTCTGAAACACAGTCATTCTCCCCCCAGTTGGGGACAGCAGCTTGAAGGCTGCTTGCAGAGCTGAACCCAGGGCAGACTGGGTCTCCATTGTCTTCTCGAATAATGTTGGCAGGCTCTTTAGTAGATCTTGCACAAGCTGAAAAAAAAAAAAAAACAAGGAGTGAGTCTCGTTTTTGCAAAGATGATTCAGTCTCTAAAGAAAAAATGTTGTGTCTCATTTCAAGTTTGCAACTTTCCAAAAGTGTGAAGAAAAGAGTCAAAAAAATCTGGGCTTAAAATCTGTAAACAAGATGAATTTCAGAGGTTTTAAGCTTTTATTACGTGGTTAGTGGTTTCTTACCTCTTTGCATTCATTGAGGTTTACTAGAAGGCTGTCTGGTGTTGGTAAAAAGATATCTGAGGAAGAACAAGTAATAAGACAAATATTACATTTCGCAATTCTGCGTTTGATTTCCCATGTAAAACCCTAAAAATACATATCTTGCAAAGACACGTGTGTGTGTGTGTGTGTGCGAAGCAGCTCTGTGTAAATTGTGGAACGAGCTCCCCCTCCACATCAGACTATCCACCTCACTGTCTGTTTTTAAAACTCGTCTTAAAACCCACTTTTATTCCTTGGCTTTTAACACTCCATGAGACTCGACTCTGTTTTAGTGTTTTATGGTTTGTTTTTAGTTATTGTTTTACTTATTGTTTTTATTGTTCTTAAATTTGTTTTTAGGAACAATGAAACAATGGAGCAATAACTTAAGTGTTATATATGATTTTTTATCTTTGTTTCAGTGTTTCTTCATATGTGTACAGCACTTTGTTTTCAACTATGGTTTTTTTTAAAGTGCTCTATAAATAAAGTTGAGTTGAGTGTAAATTTAAGTGAGTGGTCCTCGCCGTCAGCTACATCTCACCTTCAATGTCAGACACGATGAGCATCTGCGGCTGGGAAAGTCCCTCCTGGAGGTTGTAGAAGTGGATGGTGCTGTCAAAGGTGATGAAGCCTACCTTTGTTCGCGAGTCCCCAGGAAGCCTAAGAGACACAATCACAAGCTTGAATTTAACACCCTAGTGCCTGGAGAGTTCTTTAACCAATTATTTACCAATCCTCATCCCGACCCTGCAGGTTTCTTTTAGCTGTGTCATGATAGATAAAAGCGACGATAAATCATTCAGCTCGTATTTTGTGAGTTACTGGCCGAGACATTCAAAAAGTCCCTAACTCTGAGTAAAAACATTTCGACATTTATTTTTGAAGAGTGCAAAAGATCGTACGAGTTGATGTTGTCCAGCAAAGACTGACAGAACACATTCAGGTAGCCCGTCTCAACTGCATTGTGGGATACATCGAGAACGAAGAGGTAAACAGCTGGCTGCGGAGGCCTCAACTGGGGAGATAAGAGAAACTCAATGAACTCATGTAAAGGTCAGAGACTCACTCACACACACAGACACACAGTTTGTACATAAAGAGGTATTAAATAGTTCCAGTGTCGATGATGCTGATGATGAACCCACCATGTATTCTGAAGGAGCAATGAATTCAATGGTGGCGTTCTGGACCTCTGGTCTTTTGTGCGGCTCTCCGTATGATCTGCTGACGGGGTTGTACATGAACTCCTCTGGAACTACACACACACAAACAGATCATTGGTCATCGTTATGCTACTGATACAAAAACAAGAATGGATGCTTGAGTCGTCGGTCATCAGGATGAAAACAGTTGTCGGTTTGAGGGATGTCATAAAATCTTTAAACAACCGACTCACTTCAACACGGTACACAGCAAAAACTGAAATCTAATCAAGTCATTATGTCTTATTTTTAGTCAAATTTCTCTTACTATTCCTGATTTGAGCCACATTTACAAGACAAGGTCATAAAAATGTCTCATTTCAAGTTTTTTAAAGACAAAAATGAGGCATCAATTGCTTGTAACGAGTCAAAAAAAATCTGCCAATGGGATAAGATAAAAGATTCTTGTTTTAAGACATCTTTCAAATTTCAAGAAACTTCCTGGGCGAATTCGTCTTATCCCATTGGCAGATTTTTTTTGACTTGTTACAAGCAATTTACACCTCATTTTGTCTTAAAAAAAACTTGAAATAAGACATTTTTATGAGCTGGTCTGGTGAATGTGGCTCAAATTAAGAACAATAAGGCAATTTTCACTACAAATAAGACAGAATGACTTGCTTAGATTTCCGTTTTTGCAGTGTGCAAGCTCTCGCCACACTTCTGCAAAATCTTGCAAATGTTTTCAACATTTTGGCTACAGAAGGTGCCCCGATCGGGTGAGTGTGGTGACTAAAAGCCAGATCCGTTTCCAGTTTGGCCCCATCAGCAGTTTTGCTTCAAAACTCAGTTTCAGAAACACATGGGTGACATCATAGGCCACGCCCCCTGCAAAAACAAAGATCTAAGCAAGTCAGTCTGTCTTATTTGTAGGAAAAATTGGCTTATTGTTCTTAATTTGAGCCACATTCACCAGACCAGGTCATAAAAATGTCTTATTTCAAGTTTTTTAAAGACAAAAATGAGGCATCAATTGCTTGTAACAAGTCAAAAAAAATCTGCCAGTGAGATAAGATAAAAGATTCTTGTTTTAAGACATCTTTCTAATTTCAAGAAACTTCCCGGGTGAATTCGTCTTATCCCATTGGCAGATTTTTTTGACTTGTTACAAGTAATTTACACCTCATTTTTGTCTTTACAAAACTTGAAATAAGACATTTCTATGACCTGGTCTGGTGAAAGTGGCTCAAATTAAGAACAATAAGACAATTTTCACTACAAATAAGACAGAATGACTTGCTTAGATTTCCCTTTTTGCAGTGTATTAGAGATCACAAACCTTCTCTTACAACGCACTAAGGTAATGTATTTATCAACAGTTGGGCAGCGGTGTTGTTTGAAACTTGACACAAGTTTGTAGCGTAGTTAAGTCGCCAGCTACACTTGGCGTGGCTCCTCACAGCTCGGTGCTCTGAGACGTGTCTGTGACGTTAGTGAATCCTGGTTATAACCTACCAGTGCTCATCTACCAACTCCAACCTCACCAAGCAGAGCAAACGTAACCTGGCTCTTCATTTTATTGATAGACTCTCAGGTTTGAACAGATCACTGCAGAATAACTGCTGCATGTGGACAGGAATCAACATTAGCACAAACACATTAGAGACTGTTTTAGCCTTTAGCTCATGTTTTAGCCTTAAGCCCTTGTTTTGGGCCTTAAGCGTGTGTTTTAAACAAATTACAATGGATTTATAATATTTTTCTAATGTGTTGTATTATCAGTTAGGTCCCATTTGTTTTTTGTTTTCACTACTTTTTATGGTGCCTAGTTTTACTGAACCCTCTTAAGTGCTCCACCTGACAGACGCCCTTTCAGTTGATTATCTCTGTCATCACTCCACCGCTCTTTCTTACCATCGTTGACCCGGTAGCACAGGTTACACTTCCACCTCCTCTGGTCCAAGAAGGAGACAAAGGGATTGATGTATGTTCTGCAGGATCGACACCTGACGATGGTGCTGGATGTCACCACAGGAAGCTGCTGCAAGGAGAAACACAGAACAAAACATCCATTGTGTGAGCGAAACTCTTTTTCCAGTCTGCAGCCACTGGCCTTTTAATAAAGACATTCTTGTTGCTGTCCAAGTTGTGCAACGTCTGTGTCCCCAATCAACACAGTGAGGAGAAAAGTAAAGTTTTTTCAAGGGTTTTGCCGAAGGGATAATTCAGGCAAATGCTATTCTTAAGTCCTAACTCTCCACTGTGGTTTTCTTTTTCAGAGGGACATAATTACAGAAAGAGGCTGTTGACTTATCTTTTAAATCCAGGAAACAGTCATAACAGTATGATGCAAAAAAGAAACCATAAGATTCAGCTCATTTAATGCATTTCAGTTACACAGAAATATACTTTGATGTGCCCACCATCCCTCAAATCTTCTTTCCCATCACTCACACCTTTTCTCTTTCACTTTCTTAAAAGAGCCGGGTTAAACAAACTCTTCTACCTCAGGGAAATGTTAAGTTATTGTTCGCAAAGTTCCTCTTCATACTTTTCTTCAACACATTAAACCAGTTTTCACATGACCATGACCCTTAAAAATTGAGATTTTCATGTAGCAGACAACTGAGAGGAAGTTTCAGCGAGTGTAAATGTAGTTTTGAATGTGTGATCTCATGAGCTGTTACCGAGAGGTCTTTGAAGGGGTGTAGCAGCAGGCCCAGAGGCATCTTGGCTTTATTGAGCAGAGACTGGGTCTGAGGGATGCTGGTTAGCGTAGAACGAAAAACCCTGAGAAGAAACACAAGCACAGAAGTTTTTGGTGAGTACAACCAAATAGTCAAAGTAGTTTTTGCCATCACTTTGGAAAAAAAGACTGTTTCATGAATCGAGGGTAGACACAGTCAGCTATGATTGGTTGTGGCTCACTCTGGGTTGCAGTTAATCTTCTGCAGGTCTTGTGGGAGGCAGGGTGTTGGGGCAGGGATGGGGGTTGGTGGCAGCAGGTTCCTCTCCTGCAGCAGGTTGACCACTCTCAGGGCTTCTGGGGTGCTGGACTGGAGGCTCATGGCCGCCAGGGACGGGCTCAGTTGGGCCGGCCCTGGGCCAACGGGGGGCTGCAGTCACAGAAAATTACAAGTGATTCAATGTTCACTTTGAATGTCTATGATTTGAAGATTCAATATTTTCTACAAAATTGACTATTATGCAGCAGAAGCTTACCTATTAGAAAAGTAGATTACCGTATTTTCCGCACTATAATGCGCACCTAAAAGCCTTCAATTTTCTCAAAAGCTGACAGTGCGCCTTTTAATCCGATGCGCCTTATATATCGTTGCTTTCCCCAGCCTCGTGACTCGGCTCGTTGTGTCGACTGTTCTAATATTCACCTTCACTTAGGAAGACGGAGTCGGGTTATCTTGAGTGGAACCGGGACTTCATTCATCTTCTTTTTCTTTACAACAGTTCTATTTCCCCTCTGCTCTCATTCAATGGCCTACGTCCCCCACACCTGCACACAACATGCCACTCTGTCTCCACTACAACGACGTCACACGCACACACACACACGCATGCACTACCCATAATGCCACCTCCTTGAAGGGGGAGGCTCCCGCTGGTAACAATATGGATTAATATTTGTTAGTCGTAGCTTCCGTAGTCAAGAGGCGTCGCCGAAGTAACAGCGGTAAGAGCGATAGAGAGTGAAGTCCATTTGTGTGCGTAAAGACCCCAAAATGACTCTTTGTAAGAGACAATGTTGAGTTATTGTTTTTGCTTTGCACTATTTCGAGCGTCATTACATTGCGCTTGCATTAACATTTGATTTACCATAACGGTATCAGACTGTTTCTTTTACGTGTTTACTGAATCTCAGAAACGTTTCCCCCCCCACTACGTGATAAAAATGTTGCAGTATCTGTTATAACTTGCTGTTGTTGAAAGAACTGTGTCACGAAAACACTACTTCACTGACATTACCTCGAAGAAAAAATAAAACAGCTCTTTATTCATTTTGGAAGTGAACAGAGTTGTGAGAATGCTGGTTTATATTCTATTAACTCTTTCCCCGCCATTGACGAGTTTTTCCGTCATTCCATGATTTTGCCGCCACAATGCCGAGGGCGCTGTTGTGCATCTTGTGCATCAACCTCACACTTCTCTTAGTGCACAAAACAAATGAAGAAGAAGCAACTTTCATGGAAACTTATTGCTTTAAAAACGCTGTTTTCCGGGCTTTTTGTTTGGAATGTTGCTTTTTCTTGAAAATGGCTGATATTCAAATGGTGATAACTCAAAAAGTAACGGAGATAAAATAAATCCGTTTTCTGAATTGAAAAGCCGGAACCCTCTTCTTTCTTTTGATGTATTCACCATACAAAGAACCCAAACACAACATTTTCAATGGGCCTTCAAAGATTCGTGGATAAGGTAAAAAACGCTGGCGCTGGCTGGCAACTAATCATCAGAACGCTGGCGGGGAAAGAGTTAATTAAGTTTGACTGACTTATCTGATTTTTTTGTTGACATTCCCTTTAGCGCAGCTCATCTAGTGGATGCATAACGCAACCCCAGCCACGACTGTAGCTTCTACTCTATGCGCCTTATAATGCGGTGCGCCTTATAGTGCGGAAAATACGGTAACTGAATGTCTCAACATGCATGAAAAGTCACTATAAAACCCCCACCCTGCAGGTACTAACCTAAAACGTATGCTTCTTCTTGTGCTTGTGCTGAAAATGCTTTAAAAGAACTCAACAGCAGATGTTTGGACTGTTCCTCTTACCTGCTGGTATGACTGAGGTGCTTGAGTGTAAGGCTGCGTGGCTGCCTGCAGTGCAGGATGCATGGGGGGTGTGGCGTTGTGGGGGGCCGGTGTGGTCTGGTACCCGGGGGGGAGAGACGGGTAGTGGCCCAAGTGTCGACCAGGCGGTCCAGGCTGGGGCGGGCCAGCTGAGAGAGAAAAGAGAACATATATGAGTTTGCTGAATGAGAAACAGTCATAAACAAGCAGGGATGAAGAATGGCCTGAGATTAGATTCTTTTATGAGACAGAACAAATCAAAAGCAGAGTTTAAATTAATCTCTTAGCAATTTGAACTTCCTTGCTCTGTCTGTGAGAGCTGTGCCTCAGGCCTCAAAACATGTTATTGCTCTCCAAATATGTCAATATCACCTTTTTTTTTTTGAATTCCATCAAACAGTGGTGCTTTGTAGCAAAATAAGAGTAGAAATCAATTCCAAGGGAGGCATTCTTGAGCCGCTGATAACTTATAGATAATACATATTGTATGGCAGTAACTTTCTATTCATTATTCATGTTGCCCATTTATGAGATTTTTTAAGAGTGTGAACATCAATGAAAGTCATGCATCATTTTTATATCAGGGTAGAATAAAAAAGCCTATTTCTGCAAGGTAAAAATAGTAAAAATTGTTGTTTACTGAGCTGATTCACATGAGTTTTGCTGATCTGGAAGTAATAAAATGTGTGAAAACTTCAAAATATCTGAAACATTTTGATGATAATGAGCCACAAATTACAGTTATGAGAGGGCTTTGTACACACTCTATCTCTGTGATGTTGCGTTCCGGCCATCATTAGAGATGCTAAATAACAGGTCATAATTTATGTATGGGTCAATGACAAAAAGAGGGTCAAAAAACATATTCTTAAAAAGTTATTTGAAAATGAATAAAAACATATTTCTGAGAGAAGAATTATGTTTTCTAACAGATTTCAGTTGTTGACCAACGTTTCAAAGTTTTTAGGTTCATTATTTTTTAGTATTTTTAATTTGAGCACCCAAAAATGTCAGGTGGCGCAACCAAATATATGAAAATATATTTATATGTTCCTGTTATTTTTTCTGTGTGAAATTATTGGCAAGTATCTCTCAAGTGTCTGTAGTGACTCATACAATTTCATTTTGTGTGTTTCATTTCTTTTATTTGTGAATAAGATCAATAATTTGATGTTAAAATAACATTTCACATTATTACATTGGTTGTACCACCTGACATGGAAATTGTTCCAGTCACCAATGAAGTGAAAAAACCTTTTTTATCAGTATTTCAGAGAAATCTACAAACTTTTCCACTTGGTCACAAATGTCATTTGGGCTCCTCTGGCTGATGCAGTTTCCTGTTTCCTGTTTTATTCTCTTCACTTTAAAATAAAAGTCTAATG
>RPOG01003679.1:0-16200 GCA_008086565.1 Thalassoma bifasciatum | reverse complement strand
TACGGTTGCACCACCCTGACATTTGACAAGGTGAAAATTACGGGACAAAAGTTTTTTACATTTCTCAACAGCTTTAAAATTCTTTTTATTTGCAAAGAATGTTTTATTTAAAAAGGTTCAAGCATAAAATAATGCCACTGTATTTTTAATTTCCATTTACTACCAACTCATAATTTTGATAATTTATCTGAAGATTTTGATGTTTCATCCCAAAATTTGACTATTCATCTCAAAATGTTTACTCCGTCATCTTACTATTTTGACTTTTTAACTCCTTATTTTGACTTGATCATTTTAATATTTTGACTTTTCGGCTCAAAATTTCATCTTATATCATCATTTTGACAACATATCTTAAGATAGTGACATTTTATCCCAAATATTGTAGCTCGATCCCCAAATTCAACTTTTCATCTCAAAAATTTGACTTTATCATCTTAAAATTTTGTCCTTTTAACTTGTTACTTTTATTATATCATCCAAATATTTTGACTTTTTAACCTCAAAATTCAACTTTTTATCTCCAAATTTTATTACTAATTTTACTTTTTTTACTCTCAGTCTCTGCATCAAGTCTGAGATTTTGACTTTTCATCTCAAAATTTCAACTTTATCATCTTAAAAATTGGACATATTAACTCATAATTTTGACTTTGTTAACTCAATATTTTCATTATTTGTCTCAAAGTTTCATTTTACATCATCAGTTTGACAATTACGCTAAAGATTTTGATATTTTTCCCAAATATTGACTTTTTATCTCAAAATTCGATTTCTCATCTCAGAATTTTGACTTCTTAATTCACAATTTTTAATGTATCATCAAAGTATTTTGATTTTTTATCCCATAATTCAACTTTTTTTCTCCAAATTTTGACTTTATAATATTAAAATTTGACTTGTAAACTCTAAATTTAGACTTTATGTTTTAATACTTTGACTTTTTGTCTTAAAAATTTTGTCTTATATCATTTATTCTACTATTTAGCCAAAGATTTTGACTTTTTATCCCAAAATTCGACTTATAATCTTAAAAAAGTGACTGAATCAACCTAAAATTATGTCTTTTTAACTTATTATTTTGACTTTATCATCTACATGTTTTGACTTCCTGCCTCCAAATTTTATCCGTCATCATCATTTTTTTTTAATTTGTGTTAAGATTTTGACTTTTCAACCCAAAATTTGACTTTTCATTTCAACATGTCAACTTTATCATCTTAAAAATTTGACTGTTAATCCCCAAATTTTGGCTTTTATTGAAACTTTTGACCCGTATGTTCAAATAGTAATGAAAAAAAATCTCAGATCTTAATTCTATTTTTTTGAATTATGAAAAATAGGCTTCCAGTGTTTCTCAGACACTCTGATAAAGTTTGCGTTGAGTCTTTCACAGGATACAGAAAGTGTAAAATATAACATAATAAAAAACCAGAACCAGGGTTGAGTCAGACCAGCAGAGGTCACTAAAGGACACGTCTTCATCTTCAAGTCTTCACTTCTTTAGTCTGAGGAGGTGAAACTGTGAAAACTGTGAAAACACTAAATCAGATTTTTTTTTAAATGTGTGAATGAGGATGATATTAAAACAGATGAAGCTGTTTCCTCCTCAACACACAGTATAAATGATATAAACACACGGATGAGGGCGTCACACTTTCTTTACCTCACAGGACGAAGAGCAGCAGCAGCGAGGATGATGAAGAGGAGGAGGAGAGAGATTCAGAGCCTCAGCAGGAGTCCGACATAAAAGCTCTGACTTTTCTCTCTTCAACCCTTCATCCTTGTTTACTCCAATGATGCACAAAAAAAAAAAAAAAAAACATAAATCATTTTACAAGTTTCTAAAAAAAGAGTCTCTCTGGAAAAGATTCCCATCCAGTTATTTTTAAAACCTGCCTCCTCTGAACACAAACGCCTCCATCTGTGACCTTTAGTTTGACCTTTACTCCTGCAGCTGCACGAGTCCAAACAGAATCATTTTCACAATAAGAGCTCGGCAAAACACAGGAACGACAAATAAAACACAACTTCCTGTTTTGCAGAAGGAAAACATGAACAGAAAATAAACAGAAACATGAAAAACAAACAAGTAAAATGATTCAAGGGTTTAAAAATAGAGATGTACAGGAAACACGCTGAGGAAATCTGCTCAGAAAACATTTCTCTGGGTAAAAAAAAAGAGTGAAAAACCAAAGTTAGAGACCGAAGAATCAGCAGCTTCAGCATTTTCAGTTTATCGATCTGAGTTTGCAGAGAAATCGCTGATTCTCCAGAATCACTGCAGGGTGGAATTAAGTCTTAAAACACTCAATCAAACTATTTTTTATTAACATTCAATTATTAAAGCTCTGGTGCACACACATATCAGAATTTATTTCACTTTGGGTGAGTTTTTCTGTTGTTTTCACATGAATAAATATACTGATATCAAAGACTTTCACTTAAAACATTAAACAGAAAAGACAATTCAACAACAACAATTCAAAAGTAAATTTCCAGAAAGTCATAAAATCAAACATGTGGAAGAAAAGAAACTAAAATTCAGAGAAGACACTTAGTGCTTTTTTTTTAATTAATCATAATTGTATAAATTGTATTCATAATATACTGATTCCAGGTGTGAAATATTACTGCAGAAGAAAAACTGCACTGCAAAAAAATCTCAAATAGTTTAAATAAAGTGCTAAAAGTCATCAAATACACCTCAAAAGTCCAAAAATATCATCTTGTGTCAAGAAAATAAAAGCAACAAAATAAGGATTAAAGTGCTTTTAATGAGTAAAAGAAGCTGCTGATGCAAAAAATAACAATAATAATCACATTTTTCATTAAAGATCCTTAAACAAGAAGTTAAACTGTGCATTGTCTGCACTTTTCTTTTCCTCCTTCAGGGTTTTATGCAAAATTTTAACTTGTGCAGTTTTTAAATAAGATGTAATAAGTTGATATTTTGGTTGAATTGTAGACACATACACGAGATAAGATTAAATAGTTTTGTTGTGCCCTTGTAACCTATTAAAAAAGACACTCTGCAGTTCATGCTTTAGACACTAGAGGTCAGTGTTGCATGGATTAAATTCACATTTACAATATTAAATAGAGGAATAATTCAGTTTGAGTTCAATTTCAGTTTAAAAACATGATTCATAAAAGTCTATTTCCACCAGTTAAAATATAAAATGAAAAATTTCTGCTCATTTTTGCCCATATTTAGTCAAAATGATGATATCTATGTGCTCCAGCCGGTGGTGTAGTTACTACATCCCCTCATTCTGATAACTTCAACTTTTTATCTCAATATTATGACTTTTTGTCTCATAACTTTGACTCGTTAAGTTTTTATTTGAAAATTTCTACTTTTAATGACATAATTAAGACTTCACTTGTTCACAGTTTTGACTTTTTGTCTCATAATTATGACTTAAACTCATAATATTGACCGTAATAATCTCAAATTGAGTATCACATTATTTCCACTTCTCTCATGTCATAGTTTTGACTTTATCTCATAATTATGACATTTTATCTTATAACTTCAACATTTTATCTCAATATTATGACTTAATCTTATAATTTTGACTCTTTATCCCATAATTTTGACCCTTTATCTCTTAATTTTGACATAGCTATGACATAGTTTCTCAAAATTTCTAATTCTTATCTCATAACGTGGCCTTTTTAATCTCATAATTATGACTTAACTATTTTGTAATTATGACTTATTATCTCATAAACTGAACTTATTTTTCCCTTTTCCCCTCAAAACTGTAACTTAATATGGAAAAATTTAAAATTCTCAGCAAAGCCAAGGTTTTATGTTTATTCTTATTTTTTCTTTCTTTATTTTTGCTTCTATAATCACGAGGTGAGCAACTTTTTATCTAAACATTATGACTTTATGTCTCATTATTATGACTTTTTATCTTATAACTTCAACATTTTATCTCAATATTATGACTTAATCTTATAATTTTGACTCTTAATCCCATAATTTTTACCCTTTGTCTCTTACTTTTGACATAGCTATGGCATAAGTTTCTCAAAATTTCTAATTCTTATCTCATAACGTGGCCTTTTTTAATCTCATAATTATGACTTAACTATTTTGTAATTATGCATTTTTATCTCATAAACTTAACTTATTTTTCCCTTTTCCCCTCAAAACTATGACTTAATATTGAAAAATTTAAAATTCTCAGCAAAGCCAAGGTTTTATGTTTATTCTTATTTTTTCTTTCTTTATTTTTGCTTCTATAATCACGAGGTGAGCAACTTTTTATCTAAACATTCTGACTTTCTGTCTCATAACTGTGACTCTTTGACTCATAGTTTTAGGTTTTCATCTCAAAATTTCAATTTTTAATCTCATAATTAAAGCTTTCTTTTTTCACAGTTTTGACTTTTTCACTTGAGTATCACATTATTTCGACTTAACACATAATTTTAAATTCTGATGTCACAATTTTGACTTTATCTCATAACTACAGATTTTTTTTTATCCCATACGTTCAACTTTGAATCTCAACATTATGACTTAATCTCATAACTGTGACTCTTGATCGCATAATTTTGACCTATCTCATAATTTTAATCTCCTCCAGAGATATAATAAACGAACCAGTTACTTGACAGATGAATAAAGAAATCACATCTTTACTTAAGAAACACTGCAACATAAAATTGCTTCACTACAAGTTAAAGTATCAATTTCATAATGTCTCTTATGTTCAAGTTTCACCCAAAACATAAATATTACAGAATAAAGTCAAGTTCTGCTGCTTTTTTGGAATAATTTTGTCACACATTATCCTTTCCAAATTATCTAAAATTTTTATTATTTATTTGATTTCACTGGTTAACCACAGTAAAACTGATTATATTCGTAATGCACTTTGTCCTGTTGCAAACTTTTCACCCTTGCATTAATTCTTATATCACGTTTGGTTTGCACATTTTCTATCTGCACAATAAATGCACACTTTTTCATCCAGGGAGCAGACTCTTTGTTAAATAAATGAACAGAAGTGAGTGAATTATCTGTGTTGCCACTCGTGTGGATGTAAAATCGTTGACAGGAGTTAAAGAGGAGCAGTAAAGGCAGCACTATTTCACACCATCCATCAGGGTATTGATTAAACCGTGCAGCAAACAGACACACTTACAGCTGTCCTGCTGACCTATAAAAGCAGAACAACAGAGAGGGAGGGGGTCGCTGGGTTTTCTTTACTGCTACAGTAACTGTGACCATCGCACCAACAGGAAATGTGCTCACAGAATAAAGTTTTTAGAGATTCCTGCATCGCATTTCTCTTAAAAAACAGCAACGTGTGTGTCGTGTTTGTACTTTAACAACTCATCTTCCTCCAGGATTGAGTTTCATTTTTTTCCAAGAGGAGTCTATATATATATATATATGGGTCAATGACAAAAAGAGGGTCTAAAAACTTATTTTAACAGATTTCAGTAATTGACCAACATTTCAAAGATTTTAGGTTCATTATTTTTTAGTATTTTTAATTTGAGCACCCAAAAATGTCAGGTGGTGCAACCAAATATATGAAAATATATTTATATGTTCCTGTTATTTTTTCTGTGTGAAATTATTGGCAAGTATCTGTCAAGTGTCTGTAGTGACTCATACATTTTCATTTTGTGTGTTTCATTTCTTTTATTTGTGAATAAGATAAATAATTTGATGTTAAAATAACATTTCACATTATTACATTGGTTGTACCACCTGACATGGAAATTGTTCCAGTCACCAATGAAGTGAAAAAACCTTTTTTATCAGTATTTCAGAGAAATCTACAAACTTTTCCACTTGGTCACAAATGTCATTTGGGCTCCTCTGGCTGATGCAGTTTCCTGTTTCCTGTTTTATTCTCTTCACTTTAAAATAAAAGTCTAATGTTACGGTTGCACCACCCTGACATTAGACAAGGTGAAAATTACGGGACAAAAGTTTTTTAAATTTCTCAACAGCTTCTCAACAACCAAAACACAAAAAAACATGTTATATTTTAATAGTTTAAAGATGTGTTCAAATAACACAGGTTTCATAGAATAAAGAAATACATGTGATGAAATACTCAATTCATGATGGAAGGAAATATTGCACTGAGACGCAAAAAAGGGGACGTCACCTCATTGACCCATGTATATATATAACGGCCCCCTTATCATTGAGACTTGAATCCTCTGTGCAGGCTGATTTATTATTTCACCTAATGAATTGATTTTGGAGACAATCCCGAGGGTGTACACTGACCTCAGCTCCCCTTTGGCCTCATTTTCATCTTTTAACCTCGTGGTCACACTGGAACATAATTATGTTTCAAAACTCTGAGATGTATCTCTTATGAGTTTCGACATTTCTGATGGATGTCTTCATTTTTCATAAAAGAAAGAGCATCTTATCTAGCAAAGCACTCAATGAAAAAACTAATTCACAAATGACCTTGAAATCACTTTTGTTATTAGAGACATAAACAGCAAATACAGTGGTATAAATTCAAAATATACAGGGCTTGTTCTTTTTCTTTTAACAAAACATTGACATTGTCCCTGCATTCAAAGAAAATTACAATCAAGGTTGAAGAAAAGGCTGGGTGAATGAGTGAAAATATCAAAGAAAAAAAATTCCATTTGGGAAAAAAATTGTTCAAACTGCCTTCAACTGTTAAATTTATCTTCTCTAATTTAAAAAATTTAATAATATTGTTAAGCCAGAGTGATAAACAAGGGGGTTCAGGGGATTTCCAAAGGCGTAGGATATGACACCTTGCTAAAAAAATAAGTAAAAGCCATTACTTGTGTGAAAATAAAAAATTGGATTTGGTGATTTTTTTTTTCCACACATACAGTCAAAATCTTGAGATAAATTAAAGAAATAAAAAGTCATAATTAAAACTTTTATCTCAAACTTCTGACTTCCCCCCATGATTTTTACTTAATTAGCTTAAAATTTTGACTTTTAATCTCAAAGTTTGACTAATTATCTTAAAATTTTGGGAAACATTTTCTTAGTTATTTCAAAAATGACAATAAAAAAGAAAGACAAATTAAAAAAAAAAAAAAAAAAAGTTATGAGATTACATAGCCAACATTAAGGGATAATAAAGTCAAAGTAGGATATATTTAAGTCATTTTTTAAAACTCATACCTAGTTTTGACACCAAAATTCACCAGAATCTGATGCTAATGCTAAAACGCGGCTTTATGCTAATTACTGACTTGGTTACCATGATGATCGGCTGTAATTTCCCAGATTTTGCATTTTCTATAGGCCTAAAGAATCATTAAAATTAAGTTTTTATTGAAACAAATTTAAGACTAATACCCTAAAATAAATAGTAGCCTTTCATTTTCCGTTACAGAGCTTGCTGTACCCATATTGCATAGTCTGACCGATTTATGATCATTAATTTCACATTTATTTATTATTTTCTCTTAAATTTTAAAGGGTGCATTGTCACTAAACTTGAGAATAACTGAATGTTTTCAAAGTTTAGCTGTGTTTCGTAGTTACTTTGAGTTTTGACTCCAAAATTTATTGTATAGCTAACGCTAAAACCGTCTCTGTGCTAATTACTGACTTGGTTACCATGATGATCGGCTGTAATTTCCCAGATTTTGCATTTTCTTAAGATATAAAAATAATTAAAATGAAGTTTTTATTGAAACAAATTTAAGACTAATACCCTAAAATGAAGATTAGCTACAATTTTTTTCTGTTACAGAGCTTGCTGTTCCCGTATTGCATAATTTCACCAATTTATGATCATTAATTTCAAATCTATTGATTATTTACTCTTAAATATTAGAGGGTGCATTGTCACTAAACTTTAGAATAACTGAATGTTTTCAAAGTTTAGCTGTGTTTTGTAGTTAACTTGAGTTTTGACTCCAAAATTTATGGTGAAGCTAACGCTAAAACCACAGTCTATGCTAATTACTGACTTGGTTACCATGATGTAATTTCCCAGATTTTGCATTTTCTTAAGATATAAAAATCATTAAAATTAAGTTTTTATTGAAACTAATTTAAGACTCATTCCCTTAAATGAAGAGTAGCTACTCATTTTACTGTTACAGAGCTTACTGTTCCCGTTTTACATAGTTTGACCGATTTATGATCATTAATTCCAAATTTATTGATTATTTAGTGTTAAATATTAAAGGGTACATTGTCAATAAACTTGAGAATAACTTAATGTTTTCAAAGTTTAGCTGTGTTTTGTAGTTAACTTGAGTTTTGACTCTAAAATTTACGGTGAAGCTAACGCTAAAACCCGTCTCTGTGCTAATCGCTGACTCGGTTGCCATGGTGATCGGCCTCAGTTTCCCGGATGTTGTATTTTCCCCCCTCTTCAACATGGCGTCAGGAAAGTGAGACTTCAGCTAATGTTACAGTTTGTCCAAAGTTAACCGGAGTCTGCTTTGTTTCACGGGGAGGAAAGTTTGACTTCTACACCGCGGGGGCAGCAGGAAAAGTTTTCCCCTGGAGTTTGGAGGTGAGTGAACTCTTTTAATCCCGGGAAATGCAGTTTATGAGCGGGGTGTGTGGCTAACTTTGGGAGCTAACTGTGGCTAACGTTAGCGGCTCTCATCACGTCTGAGCAGAGAGTTGGTGAAGAAAAACAGAAAATAAACACTCTCTCTGATTCTTCTGCTCAATTAAAACTGTCTTTCTGTGAAGTTTAACGCTTGTAGTTTTTAAACCGAAGCTGAAATTGAAGTTGATGTGTGACTTGTGAAAGTTGTTCAACAGTTCTTGGTTGAGTCCGGAAACCTGAGAAAACTGAGTTTAAGGCTCTGATCTGCTTAAAGACAAACACAGGAAACACACACAGGTTCTGCCACTTTAGCTTTGCCTCCAAACTTCCACTTCCTCCTTATTGATAAATCAATGAGTGAGATTATAGTTTTGCCTTGAGTTCTGACCTTTTGACACTTTCATTCTCACCTGAGACTATTCAGACTATTTTGACCAGAGTGACCCAGCTGAGACTCACTGAAGCAGTGTTTAATGGAAAAATATCTTCACAAACACATGTAAATTACATTTGATTACAGTTTCTGTATACTTAAACTATAACTCTCACTGTCCAAAATAATAAACTGCACCTTAATGCCACACACTTTTATTATAGTACATTAAATCGTGGTATTCATAAGTTAGGCTGGGGTAAAATTTGGAGCTGAATAATTAACAGTTGTTAAACAACAGCTCAAGCTGTAACTGCAAAGAAAAAATAATATCAAGCCTCATGTATACATACAGGGTGACCGTAATAAAAAAAAACTTAAAGGAGGATCTCTTAGCCTCTGTGAGATCCTGCAAAAATACCCAAAGATTCTCAAAGACTACAAAGTTGCTTCACAACCCAAACATATATATATTTTTAAAACACTCTTTTGAAGTGAAAATTTTCTGTAATGTAAACATGAATAATGTATTGAAGCCAATTTCCACCAGTTGAAAATAAAAAGACGAGAAAAATGGGTTTATTGAGAATTTTTCTAGCTCGTACTGAGTAAAGATTCTGAGGAAAAAAATCATATTTATAAAATGAGGAGAAAAATTTTGACATATAATCTCAAAATTCTGACTTTTTATCTCTTTACTATGACTCTATTACCTCAAAATTTTGCCAATACCTCACAATTTTGAATTGATATATTAAAATTTTTGACTTTATCTCAAAATTTTCACCTTTGTCCTTGTAACTTTGACCTTATCTCAAAATTTTGACCCTTATCTCAAAATTTTGACCATATCTGGGCCATGCTTTGCGCATGTTTGATCCTGACAGATTCGTGCATCAGAATAATGCCAGTAGCCCAGTGTTGTGCTGTATTATAAATATCAATGATCTGTAGAAGAAGCTGAGGAAAACACAAAACATTTTGGGAAATCTTATAAAATCCTTCCAGACATAATTTCACAACCAGAAAAGAGGAACACGTCTGGACAAAAGAAGTAATCACCCTAATTATTAGAAAAGATATGTAAGGTTTAACCAGCCTGTAGGCAGCTAATTGAAAACCCCATGGTAATCTTGTGCAGCAGTGTGAGTTTTTGCATCTACCTCTGCTCAGTGATATTCAGATACAGGTAAAATGTGTCGACTCATTTCTGTGAAGCTTTGACTCACAGATCATAGAAGAGCAGGAATCCCGCCTCTTACAAGGCAGAGAGCCAATCATATTTGAGGTTTATGGACTGGCATTTGGGATGAAAATCATATTTGAAGTGGGGGCAGTGACACCCCTGACCGTGCGTCTGGATACGCCCCTGTCGTGATGCCAGGGTGGGGTTGTGTTTGTCAGACTGAAGAAGGACAAAGGATATTGTCTGTCTGAGATTTGATTTAGTCCATTCCTCCTCTTCATGACCCCACTTTTCATTGTACAAGTCATTTCTCTGCATCCGCTGCTTCCTCTCTCTTCCATCCCTGAGGCGTTCACATGCGTGCGCTACGTGTGTGTGTGTGTGTGTGTGTGTGTGAATAAAGAGATTTTGCGTGGGGAGACTTCGTCATCAAGGTTGTGCGATTAGCACCGGACACACCGTACATTCCTGGGATGCCAGAGCTGTTCGGAGGGGTCACTCCTCTCCCTCTCCCTCTCCCTCTCTCACAGATACATTTTACTCCAGCGGTGAGCGTTCCCATCAAAGTCAACCCCCACAATGCACCGTGCTCTGCCGGTTATTCAGCCAAGAAAAGTGGGTCAGGAAGAGGCTCAGTGTCAGGTTTGTTAAATGATCAGCAACAGGTCAGATGGCAGAAATTCATGGTTGGAAAAACTTGACTTGTTAGGACACATACTCACAAAAATTTGGCACTAAAGAAAGTTTTTCAGTAACATATGCCCTTAAATGTGATAAATTGAGTTGGTGAAAAACAGCCACATCTGGAATCCAGTAGCTGAAGTTGGTCGGAGGAGCCCCGGGATTTGTTCTGGATGTTCTAGAGCCGGCGTTTTAGAGGAGGGGTCGTTATGCTGGATCACAGCAGGGGGGCAGAGTCCTGAACGCAGAGACAATCAGGAACAGTAGATGACTGTTGACAGACGTGTCCAGCAGGGGGTGGAGCTAACGGGAGCACAGATGTTGACGTTGGTTTGATGGAGGCTGACCTGAAGGTCCCTCAGACTGTGAGAGAGGTAAACACAGCTGCTGTTTGGGCGTCTTCCATGAACGCCAAACAGCTTCATGGTGATGCTCAGTTTTTTTAGATCCTCTTTAGCTCTTGCATAGCATCGCAGCAGCTGTTCTTACTAGTATCTGCTCAATTTAGATTCAAATGTGACCGTACATATAAGCCAAAAGACAGAAACACATGAATATATAATCACTGAGACGTCTGTGACAGTACAATAATTGGGTACATACATACAAATACATGCAGACACAATATGTGATGTATTTACATGTCTATGCATATTTATACACCAACACATAGAAAAAAAATCAAAGCTTCATTGTTAAATATTCTGAATTTTTCAACAATGAAACCTGTGATCTTAGAAAAGTTATAGTACTCTTCAAGTTTCCTTTAAAAAGTCGGATTCCAATTTTAGTCACCGCTCTCTGTAAACACCATAGACTGAATAATGAGTGGACGTAACGACGTTCGGCTCAAACTGAAGCCTCCAGCAGATGCCCCGCCCCCTGGTGTCTGGCTGCAGTATAGGTCATAAGCCCCGCCCCCTGGTGTCTGGCTGCAGTATAGGTCATAAGCCCCGCCCCCTGGTGTCTGGCTGCAGTATAGGTCGTAAGCCCCGCCCCCTGGTGTCTGGCTGCAGTATAGGTCATAAGCCCCGCCTCCCAATGTATTCCAGATATGAGCCGGGAAAACTTTAAAAAATTACGATACCTCATAGAAACGTTTCTCTCATCTTTACACTAAGGTGGTATGATGATGTCATCTGGCTGCATGGTGTTCAGGTGTTTTTTTTCTGAGAAGTTAGTTTCTCTTTAGTTATTGGACGTTAAAAACCGTGTTATAAGTTTCGTTTTACGATAGTTGACAGCTGCCGTTCGTGAGTAGTTTTTATCGGGGATATAAGAAACTTCAGGAAAGAGCCAAAAGGAGACTAAACCTACTGAAGAAGAAGAAATAAATATTTTTATTTCTCTTTTTTACTTGGCTCCACCAGAAATTCTCTACTGCGCAGACTCTGGCTGCACAATGGCGGCTAGAGAAACGGGGTTTTTTGGCTTCAAAAAACGTAGAACGGTGACAGGCGGAAGCACGCTGTCCATTCTATATACAGTCAATGGTTTCGACAAGCGTCTCCAGGAAATGCAATAGTGGGTGAAATTCGACGCCAGGCGGCTAGGTGGCGCTGTAGGTGGTTGTGAACCCGCCTTTGTTCGTTGGAGACATCCGTGAAATATCTGTACAGTTGCTGAAACGACTCTTGTGTGTTTACCAGAGCTGCTAGAACAGCTTGAAGATCTCGATCTTGTTTACTGTGTTTGACCGGCTCGGCGCGTGAGTGTGATGTATATAAGTATGTGATGTGACGTATTTTGCGTCTTCTGACGTTTAGTAAACTGAGTACAGGGTTAGAGAGGAAGCAGAGTTGCACACAGATTTTTGGGCAAAGCTTCAACCTTCAACATAGTTTATCAAGTCAATCTATCTGGTGCTGTTTGTGCCAACCAACATGATCACACAGAGTCTATCAGACGTCATGTTGGGACACGTAAAACCCTGAATGTTTCATCTGAGAAACTCTGCGAATGAAGGCGCTCAGAACTTGAAGCAGATCAGTAAAACTTTAGACTGTTGTCACTCAGGTGATAAATATTACATCACCCTGTTACTACTCACTTCATGACATGTTGTGATTACATAACACGAGTGTCATGTTTAAACATAAAGCACACGTGAGTCAGTGTAACACCAGCTCGCTTGTATCATCGTCGCTAAATGCTGTTGGCAGATTGTCAAATCCCGGAGAGAGCGAGGTGACGCCGTTGAAAAGTCAAACATGATATCCCTCCTCTGTCATTAGCGAGTCCAGTCACTGCTGCATCAAACACTGCTCTGACATTTAGAGTCTGACACGAAGAGAAGAGCAGTAAATGTTACTGTGAAATCACATCAAGCAGACGATGAATATCTTCAGTCGACAGGATGATCCGTGAACTTTTTATCAAGTGAAGGCGAGTGTCAACAAGCACTCAAAGTTTCTCCTGGTTGTTGTTCTCTGTCGCTCCTGAAACAGCTGGCAAAGCAAAAAGAAAATCTATTACACAATGTTGCTGCAGGACTATAAGATGGAAACAAACACCGCAACAAAACTCCTGACTGTGTCGTCCAGATTTTTCCGGTGATGAAAAGGAGCAAAAAATGACAAACAAAAACTCTTTTCCTCTCTTGTTTCACCCTCTCAATATAACATAACAACATTCACTTGTACTGCAGTGGTGTTACTGTCCAGAACTGTCTTTGCATTGTGAGCCAGTGTTTGTGAAACATCAGTGTTTCTGTTCAGGCTGGAGAATGAAACGTCAGTATCGTCATGGCAACGTATGTATGGGTCAATGACAACAAGAGGGTCTAAAAATGTATTTTTAAAAAGTTCTTTGAAAATGGATAAAAAACATATTTCTGAGAGAAGAATTATGTTTTGACGTCCCCTTTTTTGTGTCCGAGTGCAATATTTCCTTCCATCATGAATTGAGTATTTCGTCACATGTATTTCTTTATTCTATGAAACCTGTGTTAGAACTTGTGTAGAAATTTGATAATTTTATATTGTACAAAAAAACACAAAACCAAGGAGTTTGGGGGTTTTACAGTCCACCACGTTGGCAGGACTGTTCATAGGTGTCATTAATTTGAGATTTTTAACTTACAGTCAATAACATTTACCTTTAATTTTTATGTCACCGTAATAAAATACAAACTTGGATAAATTTATTTTGATTCTTTACAAATAAAAAGAATTTTAAAGCTGTTGAAAAATGTAAAAAACTTTTGTCCCATAATTTTCACCTTGTCAAATGTCAGGGTGGTGCAACCGTAACATTAGACTTTTATTTTAAAGTGAAGAGAATAAAACAGGAAACAGGAAACTGCATCAGCCAGAGGAGCCCAAATGACATTTGTGACCAAGTGGAAAAGTTTGTAGATTTCTCTGAAATACTGATAAAAAAGGTTTTTTCACTTCATTGGTGACTGGAACAATTTCCATGTCAGGTGGTACAACCAATGTAATAATGTGAAATGTTATTTTAACATCAAATTATTTATCTTATTCACAAATAAAAGAAATGAAACACACAAAATGAAAATGTATGAGTCACTACAGACACTTGAGAGATACTTGCCAATAATTTCACACAGAAAAAATAACAGGAACATATAAATATATTTTCATATATTTGGTTGCNTATATGAAAATATATTTATATGTTCCTGTTATTTTTTCTGTGTGAAATTATTGGCAAGTATCTCTCAAGTGTCTGTAGTGACTCATACATTTTCATTTTGTGTGTTTCATTTCTTTTATTTGTGAATAAGATAAATAATTTGATGTTAAAATAACATTTCACATTATTACATTGGTTGTACCACCTGACATGGAAATTGTTCCAGTCACCAATGAAGTGAAAAAACCTTTTTTATCAGTATTTCAGAGAAATCTACAAACTTTTCCACTTGGTCACAAATGTCATTTGGGCTCCTCTGGCTGATGCAGTTTCCTGTTTCCTGTTTTATTCTCTTCACTTTAAAATAAAAGTCTAATGTTACGGTTGCACCACCCTGACATTTGACAAGGTGAAAATTACGGGACAAAAGTTTTTTAAATTTCTCAACAGCTTTAAAATTCTTTTTATTTGCAAAGAATGTTTTATTTAAAAAGGTTCAAGCATAAAATAATGCCACTGTATTTTTAATTTCCATTTACAATAACTGACATTCAATTTTTAGAGTTTAATTACTGTGGATACTTGTCAGGACAGTTGCACCACCTGACATTTTGGGGGTTTGAGGAACCAAAACACAAAAAAACATGTTATATTTTAATAGTTTAAAGATGTGTTCAAATAACACAGGTTTCATAGAATAAAGAAATACATGTGATGAAATACTTAATTCATGATGGAAGGAAATATTGCACTCAGACACAAAAAAGGGGACGTCACCTCATTGACCCAAATGTTTCTGTTCATTGTGAAAACTTCACTGTAGCTTGATTTGAAGAAAATCATGAATTGAATTGAAATTGCGATTAGATCTTTTTCTGAAATCGTTCAGCCTTCTTTCATACGTTTCTAAATGTAAATATTTCCTCAGTGAAACGTCAAATTGAAAGCCTCGTCTCGACTGTTGACTCAGCTCTTGTTGATTTTGAAGCTTGTTTCCACAGCTGTACTCAAACTCGGAGCAGAAGAAACCACCGTTGCATTTTGGAGCCTCCATCTCTTCTTCTGACCTCTGACCCCGTTTTACCGTGAACTTGTAGGTGTCTCGTGAAGCTGCTGCAGTAAAACCTGACGTGATATTTTTGCGTCTTCCTGTCTGTTACCACTAAACAGTCAAAGGTCTGAAGGTTCCTGTGCAGAGTCAAACTCACCGTTGTGTGTGTGTGTGTGTGAAAGTGTGTGAGCTCAAATATGTGTCAGCCAGCTTGTGTGTGTTCTCCGTCTTTATCATTGACCTTTCCACATTCCACAACCTGCTTCTGGAAGTCGGCCCTCATTGGCTGCGACACTGCGTGCTTTGTTTGAACTGGGCCACGGGATTGGCAGGTTTGTGTTTCTGGTTGTGATACGTCGAGTGGACCTGTTCTTTGCCGTATTTTTGCTCTCACAGGAATGTCAACAGATCTTTTCCTCACTGACTCAGACACCTTGTAGTCTGTGAGATAGTAGATAAAAGATACTGAGACGTAAAGACACAGTTCTTTGTCCTCGCTTTAAAAGAAACTCCTCGTATAAGGGTCAATGACGTGACGTCCCTTTTTTTGTGTCCAGTGCAATATTTCCTTCCATCATGAATTGAGTATTTCATCACATGTATTTCTTTATTCTATGAAACCTGTGTTATTTGAACACATCTTTAAACTATTAAAATATAACATGTTTTTTTGTGTTTTGGCTCCTCAAACCCCCAAAATGTCAGGTGGTGCAACCGTCCTGACAAGTATCCACAGTAATTAAACTCTAAAAAT